>MU728375.1:11625-143061 GCA_026770625.1 Nicotiana glauca
GGGGGAGGGACTATGTCGTTGTCATGGGGAAGAAGAAGGGGCTTTATTTTATTAAAGCAATTCGCAGTACTATACTGCGAATTACTTAAACGCAGTATAGTACTGCAAATTGCTTTGATAAAGTTGGGGCCCAAAATCAGAGTGAAACACAGTACTATACTGCGTTTAGGTAATTCGCAGTATAGTTCTGCGAATTACGTAAAAAAATATTTTTTTAGTAATACGTAGTATTATACTGCGAATTACTTTAACGGCTAAATTTCGTTAAAGTAATTTGCAGTATAGTACTGCATTTTAGGTAGTTATGTAACTTTTTTTTAGTAGTAGAAATGTGCTTTTTTCCAGAAAAGCATTAGAAAAATTTCGGACTCGAATGGAGAAGAAGGACGAGGGGAGAGCGGGTTAGAAGAAGGAGAAAGAAGCCTGGTGGGTTAAAAATTATCAACGGGCCCACTTTTTTAAAAATTTACGGGGTTTCATTTTATTTCCTTTTTTTCTTTCATATCAACCTTTAAGGTGTTATTTAATGAGAAATTTTCATAAAGCACACTATCCTTCAGTAGTAATTAGCTATTTATAGATTTTATTTGATATATACGGATTGTAGATACGTTTTCTGTTGTTATAAGATGTATTAGATGTATTTAAGCTACTGTATTTATGAATACAGTAGCCAAAATAGGTGTGAATTACGAAAGTCCAGCTAATCAGTTGTTGTATTCGAGTGTATTCGACTGTATTCATGGCGTGAAACATGGGATTACAGCTAGACAGATTATTGTATTCGATTGTATTCTCTGCGTGAAACAAGGGATTACACTATTTTTAAACAGAAAGTGAATCAATTAACATAATAGACTCCTAATATAACTCAATAAACTCAATTATAACTAGCAAAATTTGTATTTCCAGTTATAAAAAAGATTGTCAACCGAAAAATACCCCAACAAGATAGTGAAATTATATAATACATTTGAATACATAAATTATATTAATTAAAAAAAAATATGAATACATTCATGACATATAGCGGGTCAGTAAATACAATGAAATACATAAAATACAACGGGATACGTTGAAATACAGTAGAAAAAAAGACAATGAATACAATGAAATACATGAAATACACGAGATACATTGAATTACAACGAGAAAAAAAAAAAAGACAATGATGAAGTACATGAAAATACAATGTGATACGTTGAAAAAATATTGAAATATATTAACATAAAATCAAGGATTGTCCAATTGCATGAATTAGCTACTAAAGATCATGCCAGAATTCACACTGTTTCTAAATCGTAAGTAATAATTCTTGCATCTTTCTTTTGAAATCTCTATAGAAAATTACATCTTTGTCCAATTGCAGAAAAAAAAAGAAGGGACACAGTCAACTAAGCATATGCCCAGGAGGACTTTCAACAGAGATGCGCAGAACAGAATGACTTCAAGTTTTCCATAAAAAATCATCGAATTGTAGCAAAGGTTTCAGGAAAATTGCATCTTTACCATTGCAGAACGAATGTTAACACATTAGTAAAATAACTAAAATCCAATACAAATTAACCAAACTCCGTCGTCTTTGTTCAAGAACAAACCCTAATTTTCGACGAATTAGTCGTCGAGCAAAAATCCTGAATCTCATTGTTCTCACGCCGGCGTTGATCAGAGGCTTCATCTCCTTTAGATTCAATTTCGATTGCAGAAATTACTAACACTGCTTGGGGACCCGTGAATCTTGTGACTCATGGTAGATGATGTGGGCGAGAGAAATTTTAAGATCGAGCATCGTGTGAGGGAAGAGAATGGCATGTATCAAAGTAGAGAGAGAAAGAAAATAGTGTAACTCAATAGCGTATTTAGTGGCTTAGAGGTAGGGGGTAACCAAAATTAAATATTTTGCTATAAACATTAAAAGGTATCTATAGAATAGAATTTTTTCAAATGGTATTTATTTAAAATTAATAAGGTGTTAACTTTTGCTATATGTGGTAAAAATTCCTTATTTCATCCACTCTCAACAAGAATAGAGGGTAAAAGAACACCTATTTACTTTAATGGCGAAATACATAAAATGCCACCTAATCTTGTAGTCAAATCCCTCTCACACCCGGTAACCACGTGAGTATTATTACACACCCAAACTTTTTAAGGTGTGTCTATTACACACCACTTTAGCTAGGCAACACTTCGCGTGTCTTACACATGAATAAGGCGCGTGAATAGAAAATTTTGTACGTTTGAAGCTCTCTATGGATGCCACGTGTCCAGCTGTTTCATTTTTCATTTTTTTAATTTTATCATTTTCCCAATCGTTATCCCTTATATTCAGGTAAACATTATCTCCATTTCCAAATTCAGGCAAATCTCCGTTGTGGGTAACCCCATTTCTATTGGAGTTTGAATCTTGAGTTGTTGAATAAAGTGATATTGGGTGTTTGAAGTTGATTAATTAACTAGTTTGGATCGAGTATTATTACTCACTAAAATTTTCGAATTTGAAGAGTAAAAAAAAAAAAAAGAGATACCACTGAAGAAGCCTTCAATTATACTTCTACTTAAAAATCCAGATTTAAAACCCGAATGTATTGGCGATTTATTGTTAAAAGCTGATCTGGAAAGTCTAACATGGATTACCATGTGCACTTTACTAAATTTGATCTCAAAAAAATATAAAAGGGAAGCTCGATCGCCGGAAAATATGGATGTCTTGTCGGAAAATATGATATTCTTTTGTCAATATTTTTTCTTCCTCTTTATTCTCTCTTTCTTCCAAATCTGTCCATATTTTCTAGCTCTTCAAATTCGTTTTCAGTTATGTTCGATACATCAAAAAGTTTTACAAAAGCTTTCAAGGGATTCAAAGCAAAGAGAAAATCTTAACTCGATCGAAAATCAACTGTTGGGTGGGAGAGATTAAAGAACCGGGAAGGGGACTTGGGGAAGATGAGGACATGGGTGGAGGGGAATTTCTTTTCTATTTTTTTTCTAAAATATTATCATCTGTGGTGTAAATTAGGTTTTTTTTTTCTTTTGAGTTATGACACGTGTTACATTCTAATTAGTACGTGTAATGCAATTTTCAAAAAGAAGTTATCAAACACAAAAGTGGTGTGTAATAGACACACTTTAAAAAGTTTGGGTGTGGAATAATATTCTCGTGATTACCAGGTATGTAACAGGGATTTAACTGCAAGGTTTAGTGTCATTTTATGTATTTCGCCTACTTTATTAATTGTTCAATCTTTATGTATTTTGCCAATTCAAATTTCGAATTTTTCTCTAAACATCCCCATATCATATCCATGTACTTGGACGAATTCATACACATCGCGAATACACGTGTATCTTGGGTTTTACTTTGTAAATTGAGGGGGGGAGACAAAAAGAGAAAAATGTATGCCATTTACCTTGTAGTTTCAGTCCTTTGTACCACATAATTACATCATCTTCCAGCAACCTAACCTAGTCCAGTTAAGAAATTGAAGCCTATGTTGAAAAATTGAAGTGTCAGTTTGCATTTTTGGGTGGAATGTTACTTTCTCCATCACTGGTCACCTACTTTCTAGCACACCATTAATGTTGTTTTCAAGAAAAAGCAAAACAAAGAGGAAGCATGATTTGAGATGCGATTTCTTCTTTCCTTAAACAATAGATAGGAGTTATAGGGTTTAGATCCTTTCAATATATCCTCCAAAAATAGTGTAACACAACATGTAATTTATTACACCATAACCTAAAAAAACAAAGGATCAATCTATATTCTTGAGGATACACCCATTTTCTAATTAAGCTCAAAAAAATAATTACATGTATATCAAGTTAATATGGTTATCGTCACAGAAATTGTGGTTGTTATTGTTAGAGGTTGCCTTGATTTGTTATACTATAATTAGAATTACTTTTCTGGGTCAAAAATTATTCTTCCATATTTATTATTTTCTTTGAGGAGAGATTTTGCTCTTATATAAATTAAGGATTCTTCCTTCTTAACCCATAATCCAATAGCATCGGTAGTGTAGCGCTTACAAGAGTTTTGTTTAATTATAATCGACCAAATTATAATAAATTTTTATGCCTTATTTAATATTTTTAATTTGTCGTCGTTATATTTATTGGCTTCCCTATGACGTCTCATTATTTTGATCCCAACGGATATCGTACACGGTACTATATCAGGAAATTCCGCAATACTATGAACGCACCACGTATTAGTTTGGTGACAATTTCTTTTCGCGAGAGCTTGTTTGTTGACTCCTGAGGGAACTAAGTTAAATGATCTAACATAATAATATTTTAGTCAAGAGTCAGACAAGAGATTTTTAGTTAAAAAGGTGCCACATCATTAAAAAGTTGCTGGAGATATTACTTTGGGCTAAATACATATATAGATCCCTAAATTTGTCCTTCTTTTTTTTTTTTCACGTGGGCATTTAAATTCAATACATGACCTATTGAGCACTCAATTTCTATGTGAATTGTGTCAATTAAACACAAAAAGACGCGTGTACCTCACTATGGTGATGTTTTAACAAACCAATGCAAATTGAACATGTGGCTCTTTTTACCTTTTTGAGCATTAAAATAAAAAAATAATATTCTCCTCACGTAAATCTTCTTCCACAAAAAATTATCTCTATTAATTTATGATTTTTTTGTGTTAGTTTACAGTAGCTTTTTTTTTCTCTCTATGTTGATCTTCCCCACACGAGCCTCTTTTCTTTTTTAAGAACTTCCTCTGTTAGACCAGATCAGGGATCATCCTCGCCGATCTAATTCCTCTGTTATGGCCAAGTTCTATAGATTTCTGGACCAAATTTCATTTTTTGACTCGATGAACAACATCGATTCTGTTATGGAATATCTAACAACTAATTAAGGAAAAAACTTTTGGGTCTGTTATAATGAAAGTAATAGTTATATTTTGAAATAAACCAACTACATCACCTCACAAGCCCTAAAGAGAATAACAAAAAAATCTTCAATAATTATAAAAGTAAAACGAAAATTAAAATAGTGCGATGAGTTAAAAATTTTTAAATTTGATCTTCATGTTTCTGAAATTTCTTCTTCCAAAAGCTGGGTATGCATTTTTCTTTTCTTCTTCCTAAAGCTGGGTATGCATTTTTCTTTCTTTATTTGATGGGTGTTTGTAAAGTTCTCTATAAAACTTTGTGTTGGGTTTCTATTGTGTATTTATTTTGGTGAATGAAGGGAGCTTAGCTGCTTAAGCAAATTTAAAATGCGTTTGGCTTCAATGTGGAGAAGAAGGCCATTTTTATTGTACACGCGCTTAAAATAAGTGAGATTCACCTTTTGTGCCAGGTCAACTTCTTGTGTTTAATTGACACAATTCAAATAGAGATTGAGTGCTCAATAGGTTATGGGTTGAGTTTAAGTGCCCAGATTATTCAAAAAAAAAAAAAAAGGGGGGGGGGGACAAGTTTAAGGGCCTGGGTATGTACTCAGCCATTACTTTGCGACTAGTGATCTTTTGAGTAAAATAACGAAAGATAAGTAATTTGTCTGAGACAAAAGAAAAAATATTATATAAACATGATATGCATCTACTGTATAAATAAGGTAACAATTAGTTTTTTCTGGTGATAAATAAGTTCTTGAGTCCCTATTGCAAATAGAGTAAAAATTAATTTTTCGGGTCATATAAGTTGTTAAATTTTACTAACCTTATTAAGGAAAAAATTTAGTAAAGTGGTAAAGAAAATTTTAAAATTGCTTTAGTTCGTATGTTGAAATTTTAGATATTACATTTTGGATCCCCTCATATAAAATCATGATTATTCCACTGCACGTCTATAAATGTTTATGACATACCTTAGTCATAAAAATAATATCTTAAGCTTTTAGGTGTGACAATTTTGAATCTCCTTACATAATATATATACCAAAAAGTTTGGATACCATTAGGTTAAATAAAATAAATAAATTAAAGAACTTAGAATAATTGGATTTAAAAATATATCCAGAAAATAAGTATAGAATATTAAAACATAATTCGGTAATAAAGTGCAATTTCAGTAGTGGAGAATATATATTATATACTGACGATAAACAATATAATACTTTGGTAGATCTAATAATCAACCTTGGCGATAAAACTCAAGAAAATAATAACAACATAATAAGAACGCTAGAAATAGTAGAAGCATTACAAACTAAACGAAGAAAGTTAGAAATAAGAGAGTCTAATATAAAATAATTAATGTTGGTCTGGTCTTTATTAAGATTATAATCTTCTTCTTAGGTGGTATGACTTTAGATGGTATGATTAATGATATAAAAAAAATATAAGATGTCGTTGTTTTAGTTATTACTTTTTCTTTTTTTATTTTTACGATGCGGTAAAAGTTATAATGTAAAAAAGGTAAGCGGTACTCTCTCTTTCTTATTCTGTAGACCTATATTGTTATAGTATTACCAAAATTATGAACTGAAATTACCCATTTTTTTACTCCACTCTGTTCATCTCTTCTTCCCAACCTTTTAAAGAAATAATCTTTTCTTAGTTCTTTTTTCATTAATCTCACCCTAGCCACGGTAAATGTATATACCCATTTTTGGTTAATTTTGGGTTTGACTTAACCGGTTTCTCCTAGGAATTTATAGGTTAATCCATCAAAATTATTAAGAAATTGAAAAGATAACCATATACTAAGAGTGATGTCTAGTTATAAACATAACATAAAACTATACATAATAACATAAAATTGTAAAAACAGGGGTAATACCCAAAAATATAATTTAGATAAAATAAGTAACTTACATGTTTATAGGAGAGAGATTTCCCTTTCGGGAAACCCAAAAAAGTTTCTGGACTTGGAAATTAAGATCTTGCACACATAAGCATAAAGATTTATTTATTTTACAAGCTTGAGGCAGAAACTACTAAGGCATACATAAGAAAATATTTTACAAGGTATATTACAAGGTGTTTGGAGGATGGTGGGCGATGAATGAGGGTATTTAGATGGCTCTATTTAGAGTGTTCTTTCTCTTGTAGTTGTGTCTTCCTCTTCTTCTTTCTTCTCTTCTTTATAGCTAAGTTTTTTAAACGGATTTGAAAATGGACTTCAAACATTTCCAGAAATCTTTCTTGCCTAGCCTTGTAGGGTACTTCATTGGGCCATATCTTTACATGGCTTGGGTAGAGATTCTTTTAGTATTTGTAACTATTTCTTCAACTCAAAAATTCAGCTTGTCTTAATAGCATTACCTTTTGTCATATCTTCTTTTCTTTATGTCATTTCTTCTTTTCTTTATGTTACTTCTTCTTTTTCAATTGCCTCCCGCATTATTACTCTTGGTTCTTTTGTCTTTGTTGCTCTCAATTGCTTTTGACCTTGCTTTTTTTTTTACGTGTCTAAGTTATGTAGAGCTATTGAATCAAAACTCATCCCCGAATCATCTTCGAATGGATCTTGGGCATCTTGATAATTTATGTAGTCTTCATCTTCGTAATAATCATCTTCTCCTGGGCTTTGAGACCTTTCTGGGCTTGGATTAAGACTGGGACTTTTAATCATATGTTTGTCCTGTTTTTCTTTTTCTTCAAAGAAATTTTCTAATGTCTGTTTAATTATGTTTTCTATTTTTTTTATTTTTTTTTCTTTTTAGAAATTATACCCTTCTTTTTTAATGTTTCTCTCTGTGTTAGTGTTCTAGGTAGTCTTCGTCTTGATGAATCTTCATCTTCACGTTTTGGCAAAGTGACAGCCATAAACAAATTTGATGTATCTTTACCGGTTACCATTTGAATCGGACTAGCTGTATCATTATCCGATACAGTAGATTTTGCTGCATTCATTGGGAAATGCACACCTTTCCCATCCATTTTTTCTTGAGATGGAGAACTCTGTTTTGGACTACTCATCTCTGTGTCTTGTTGAGAAATAACTTGAGTCTTGGATTGTGTCAATTCAAATTTTAATACATGTATTCTCTGTTTTAGTACATTCACTTGCTCCATAAGTCTTGTTTTTTCCTGTGCCAAGATTTTATTCTTCTGGTTTATTCGTTTGAAAGCTTCCGTGATTTATGAGTAATGATTACAGAATATTATCTAGTCGTTGTCCTTTTGGATGTTATATTGCGGGATTTTTTCTGGGTTTTGTCTGAGTGCTGGGGAGATATAGTAGTTTGGTCCTAATATTCCTCTTGCATAGTCTAATGCTTAAGTGAAACCTTTGAAAAGTGGTTTTTCTATATCTTTAATAGAGTCTAGTACTTCTAACCATATCTGAAAAATATCATTTGTCTTACCATGTATAACTACATAGTATTTAAATCTTTTTTTTTATCTGTAAAATACTGTCCTAAGGCATTAAGAGTTGCTATAAAATATTTAATGTCTTTTTTATTATATGTTATCCATAAGTTATCAATTAAACATATTTAAGGTCTATCTATGAAACATTCTGGTAAAACTCTAAATGATATGTTTGATGGTGGAAATAATATTAAATTATGTTTTCCAAAACTTATCAGATCCATGTGAGTTTGTTCTGCAAAAGATTGTGGCTTAAAATGAAGATTACCTAATACTGTCTGCAAGTATTTGTCTGAGGGTGAGGCTTGAATACCTTTTCCCTTGTCTTCGGTCTTGGGAACTGTTGGTCTCATACTGTACATGTAAAATATTTATTAATTGACAGTAATTTTAAGCCTACTTAACTGATCTGCTAGATTATTATCTTTTCCTTTAATATGTTCAAAAACCAAATTATATATTGATATAGTATCAATAAAATTTAACCATCTTCTTCTACTACTATTCTTTGCATTTATCTTTTGGTGAAATTTAACTATGGCTTCGCAGTCAGTTCTAATTATTACTTCTTGTTTATTCAATATATATAATTTAAAACTATTTAATTCGTAAATTACAGCTAAAATTTCTGCATCTATACTACTCATATTTTCTTTTTCTCTATATTTACCACTTTGGTAAGCACATATTTTTTCTGTATTCTTATCACTATATTTATTTGGTTTTGCCTTCAAAACTGCTCCCCATCCTTCAAAGCTCCCATCTGTTTCTATAATTAAGTAGTCTGTTTCTAATGGCATATTTAAATCATTAATATTTTTTTATTTTTTTCTTTGATTTTTTGTACTAATTTAATATCTTCTGTGTTGAAATATTTTTATCCTGTAGAGCCTGTCTTAGCATATAGTTGTCCTGTTATTTTTCCTAGGTCTTTTATAAAATTTCTTGCATAATTTACTATTCCTAAAAACTTTTGTAGTTCTTTAGTATTGTCTAATTTATCTGGTATTTTTAGAGCTTGTTTAACTATATGGGGTTGTAATTTAACTTTTTCATCCCCTAAAACTACTCCTAGAAAATTTATATAATTTTATATAGTTTTATTTTTTTTACTAATTATCATTCTATTATCTACAAATAATCTAAATACTGTATGTAGATGTCATAAGTGTTCTTTAATATCCTTACTAAATACTAATATATCATCTACATATACTAAAGTAAATCTCTTATACTCTTCAAATATACTATCCATTTTTCGTTGAAAAATTGGTGGAGCTGTTTTTAGTCCGAACGTGTTGGCCCAAGTTCAGGTGAAGTTTTGAAGAATGACAAATGAAATCAGTCATGGACCAGGTCCATCATATGAGGCACAATGTTTATCAACCTATACATGCGAGATCCACGTGAAGGAGATAAGTCTCAGTGATCAAGCATCAATATCTCTTGAACTGATCGAAAAGGTTGCATATTGGATAAGGAGTGAAAGTCTCCTTATGCGAAGAGAACACAATCCGGATAAAGGATAGGGTTGGAGTTTGTGTTGTTCAAGGACTCAACTTCGATGGAAGATCAACAATTGAGTCTTAATCAAACTCTAATTACTAACTCATTAAATAACAGTGATTGTTCTCTTTTACAGGCATTACACAAACGCAGAAGTTAAACTAAATTGAGAGCAAAAGAGCGAGGCAGTTTTGCAAGCAATTTATGTGAGATTCAAGTGTGCATTCCTAAAGCTACTTGGACAAGATAGAAGAACCAATTTCATTGTGTCTTTCTTTTATTCTAGTTCAATTGTAGTAGGTGGTTTAAAGTTGTACCTCTCAGCTTTCATAGAAGCAATTGTATTAGATACTTTGAGTATTCAAATTAGAGTTAGCTTGAAGTTATCGCAACAGCTAAGGCTGTGTGACACAATGGGATTAGAGTTTTGTAAATGCTGTTTTGACTCAGTGATTTTAGGGAAGTTTGGGAAAATCCTACTAAGTAGTAGGTCGTGATTTTTTCATCTTTTGAGCCAGGTGTTTTTCACGTAAAAATCTCTGTTTTCTTTATTTTATGTACCTTTAATTCCGCAAACAATAGTAGAAAGTATACCTAGAAGAACCAAGTTCTTCTAGAGTGAAAATTAGGTACCACACAAATCACCCCCCCCCTGTGCGGTATTGACGTTTAGAATATCAATTGGTATCAGAGCGGGTTATCCTTGAAGAGGCTAACACCTTAGGAGAAGATCAACATGAGTGCACCACCTGGGAACAGGGAAGGGCAGTCCACTGCTAGGGCTCCACTTTTCAATGGTCAGTACTATTCTTGGTGGAAGAACAGGATGAGGGATCATATCATAGGAGAAGACTATGAACTCTGGGACATAGTCACTGATGGTCCTCTAGAAACTACAAAGAAGAATACTAAATGATAGGATGTGCCAAAAACAAGAGTTGACTGCACTGTTGAAGACCTGAAGAAGTGGGAGAAAAATGTTAAGGCCAAGAAATGGCTTGTGTGTGGACTAGGTCCAGATGAGTACAGTAGAATTCAAAGTTGTACCACTGCTAAGGAAATCTGGGACACCCTGCAAGTGGCTCATGAAGGAACACCTCAAGTGAAGAGGTCCATAGGAACACTATTGTATTATCAATATGAGAATTTTACTATGAAGGAAGGAGAAACTATCCAAGAGATGTATACTAGGTTCACTACACTGACAAATGAACTTAAATCTCTTGGAAGAATTATCCTTGAAGAAGACAAGGTTAAGAAAATCTTGACAAGGTTTGTACCAGTTTCATGGGAAAGCAAAATCACTGCTATTCAGGAATCTAAGAATATTGCTACCCTCAAGCTAGATGAACTGATTGGAAACCTTACTGCTTATGAACTGAGAAGGCAAACTATGAAGATGGATACACCCAAGAAGAAGAGAAGTTTGGCTCTCAGAATTGGTGAAGGTTTAGATCTGGAGGATGATAAGATGGCTATGATCATTAGAGATTTCAAAAAGTACCTGATGAGAGGAAATGGTACTTCAAGAGGTACAACCTTCAACAAGCCAAAGGCTCCTGAGAAACAGACCAATGAGGGTTGCTACAACTGTGGTAAGACTGATCGCATGATCAAAAACTGCCCTCAATAGGAAATTGAGTGGAAGAAAGAAAGGGTTGAACGAAGGAACAGGAAGAAGGAACAGGTTCCACCAAAAAGGAACAAAGGATCAACAAAGGCTATGGTTGCTGCCAGGGGAGAAACACCAGATGAGGACTCAGAAGGTGAAGCTGAAGAAGAATAGGCTCTTATGGCTATTGGAGAATCAGAAAATGAACTAGAGGTAAGTATTCTTCATCTCAAAGACAATATTAAATTTCTGTCTAAAGAAAGGTTATCTAAGTTGTTACTAGACTTCATTGATGAGTCTGAAATAATCAACAATGAAAAGGAAGATCTGTCTAGGGAATGTGTGATCCTAAAAGCAAAATACAAAAGTCTAGAGTCTAGGGCTAATGAGAGTGATTGAAAAAATGCTGAGTTAAAGAACCAGGTTCTTGAACTTGACACTAGTGTCCTAGAACTTAGGTCTGAAAACCTAAAACTGAAACTAGGAACATGAAAGAAGAAAGCTTATCTCACCTATCTCACTATAGAGGAAAACTTAGGAAAAATGAAGGATGAAGTGTATAAGAAGGATGAATTGATTAAAGTCCTAAAAGAAGATCTAGGAAAGGTGAAACATGAACTAGACAGAACTTACAAATGGAACAAGGCCTATGATGCACTCTCTTGGTTGCAAGAGTATCACAGTACTAACAAAAAGAGGACTTGGCTATGGGACTCAAGCACCAAAGTGGGACCCTAAAAGCAAGTACCTCACACTTCCTGAGAATAAAATATACATACATTGTGGCAAGACTGGCCATTACAAAAATAAATGTAATGCAAAAGTAAAGGCCAGTCAAAAGAATAAAGCTTTTGTTCAAGAGAAAAGTAAGCTGCTTGGGTGGGCACGAAGGAATTTGATTCATCCTTTTGCCTATATAAAGGGACCCAAACTAGTTTGGGTTCCTAAGACTAACCCCTAATTTTTTTTGTAGGTCCAAGTGAAAGGAAGCAGCCAAATATGGTATATGGATAGTGGCTGCTCAAAACATATGACTGGGAGCAAGGACCAGTTCCTTTCACTCAAGAACTTAAAAGGAGGTAATGTCTCCTTTGGTAATGGAAAGAAAGGTGAGATCATTGGGGTTGGAAAGGTAGGTAAGACATATTCTCATTCCATAGAGAATGTCTACTTGATATATGGCTTGAAATATAGCCTAATAAGTGTATCACAACTGTGTGATAGAGGTAATTGTGTACCTTTTACCTCTACCAAGTGCTTTGTGATTAACCTTACCACTGACAAGATTATTTTGCAAGGAAAAAGAGTTAACAATATTTACATTGTAGATTTGTCCACTTTGTCAGAAAATGAACTCACTTGCCTAAGTGTGTTGGTTAATGATCCCCTCATATGGCACAAAAGACTTGGTCATGCAAGTATGAATCAGCTAAACAAATTAGTCTCCAAGGACTTGGTGATAGGGTTACCCAACATCAAGTTCAAGGAAGACAAAGTTTGTGAGGCATGTGCAAGGGGGAAGCAGGTAAGATCATCCTTTAAAACCAAGAAAATGGTAAGCACGTCCAAGTCATTGGAACTAGTTCATATGGATCTTTGTGGTCCAATGAGAACAATGAGTAGAGGTGAAAAGAAATATGTAATGGTACTTGTTGATGATTATTCTAGATTTACCTTGGTACTATTTCTAACATCTAAAGATGAAGCATTTGATATGTTTACTACTTTTGTTAGAAAAAACTCAGAAACAGTTAGGAAATCAACTTGCATCCGTTAGGTCTGATCATGGAACTGAATTTGAAAATGTAAAGTTTGCTGAATACTGTAATGAAAATGGTATAGATCATAACTTCTCTGCCCCTAGGACTCATCGGCAAAATGGAGTAGTTGAAAGAAATAACGGGACTCTTGAGGACATGGCTAGGACCATGCTACTTTTTAGTAAACAACCTTACAACTTCTGGCCAGAGGCTGTAAACACTGCATGTTACATAATCAATAGATGCATAACTAGACCTCTTGTATAGAAGACTCCCTATGAGTTACTTAAAGGGAAAAAACCAAATATATCCCATCTTAGGGCATTTGGTTGTAAGTGTTATGTGCACAACAATGGAAAAGACTCTCTAGGTAAGTTTGATCCTAGAAGTGATGAGGGAGTATTCTTGGGATATTCTTCATATAGCAAAGCATATAAAGTGTTTAACAAAAGAACTTTGTGTGTAGAAGAAAGTGTACATGTAGTATTTGATGAAACTAACATTCTTTCTAAGAGACAAGAACATGAAGATGAAGCCATTGGATTGGTAAAGGACTTGACTGAAGCATCGGCTCAGGTCAAAGTGGCACCAACAGAAGGAACAGGTGATGGAACAGGTGATGGAACAGGTTCTTCTATACAGGGCAACCTGACAAGGAGAACTAATCAAAGAGGAATTGAAATAAATCCCTTAAAAGAACATGTTTATGACCATGTTCCTCAGCAACAGAACATGGGAGAAACATCTAGCAGAAACCAGTTGGTTGTGAAACCTCACAAGTATCAAAGTTCTCATCCCATTGAGAAAATTATCACTGATCCAACATCTGGAGTTAAAAGTAGATCTCAATTAAAGAATCTGTGTGCTTTTGATGCTTTTCTATCTATCATTGAGCCTAAAAATGTTATTGAGGCCTTGCAGGATGCAGATTGGGTGAATGCAATGCAGGATGAACTCAACCAGTTTGAAAGAAGTCAAGTTTGGCATCTAGTTCCAAGACCTAAGGACAGATCAGTCATTGGTACAAAATGGGTCTTCAGAAACAAACTTGATAAAGAAGAACAGTTACAAGGAACAAAGCAAGATTGGTGGTCCAAGGTTATAGCCAAGAGGAGGGCACAGACTATGATGAGACTTTTGCTCCAGTTGCAAGACTAGAGGCAATCAGACTTCTTACAGCACACATGGAATTCACTCTTTATTAAATGGATGTTAAAAGTGCCTTCCTGAATGGTTACTTAAGAGAAGAAATGTTTGTAAAACAACCTCCAGAGTTTGAAAGCAAGGATTGTCCTGAGCATGTGTACAAGTTAGACAAGGCTCTCTATGGACTCAAGCAAGCCCTAAGAGCATGGTATGAAAGATTGTCCAAATTCCTGCTGGAGCATGGGTACAAAAGAGGTAAAATTAATAGCACTTTATTCTTAAGGAAAAAAGGTAAGGATCTCCTTGTTGTACAAATATATGTTGATGACATAATCTTTGGGGCCACCACTGATAAGCTAAGTAAGGACTTTGCAAAATTAATGGAGATTGAGTTTGAAATGAGCATGATGGGTGAGCTTAACATCTTTTTAGGCTTGCAAATCAAACAAAGTCCAAATGGAACCATGATCCATAAACAGAAGTATACAAAAGAGCTAATCAAAAAGTTTAAAATGGAGGAATCTAAAGAAATAGACACACCCATTGCAACTGCCACTAAATTAGATGTTGATGAACCTGGTTCATCAGTTGATCAAAAGTTGTATAGGGGTATGATTGGTTCACTCCTGTATCTTACTGCCAGCAGACCTGACATTGTTTTCAGTGTAGGGCTTTGTGCTCGTTTTCAAGCAAATCCAAAAGAGTCTCACTTGACTGCTGTCAAGAGGATACTAAGATATCTGAAAGGCGCCACTGATCTGTATCTTTGGTATCCCAAAGGTAGCAATTTCAATTTAGTTGGATATGCTGATGTTGATTATGCAGGTTTTTTAGTGGATAGGAAGAGCACCTCAGGTATGGCACACTTCCTTGGTTCATGTCTTGTGTCATGGGCTACCAAAAAGCAAAATTCAGTGGTCCTATCTACTGCTGAAGCTGAGTATGTTGTTGCTGCTTCTTGTTGTGCTCAATTGCTATGGATCAAACAACAATTGGTAGATTTTGGAATGAAGTGGGATGTATTCCAATATTCTGTGATAACACTAGTGCTATAAGTATGACAAAGTACCCTGTTCATTATAAGAGGACTAAGCACATAGAAGTTAGACACTACTTCTTAAGAGATAACTATGAGAAAGGATTGATTTCAATAGAAATCAGTGCTACTGATAAACAAATAACTGACATTTTCACTAAAGCACTAAGTAGAGAAAACTTTGAGAGGAACGGGTTGGAATTAGGGATGATTAAGATCACCTAATAGGTCCAGTTCAGAATGCACAATGAAAAAAAATTATTTGGTTAGGAGTTCTAACTTTGTGTAAATATCTAGATCAATTCTTACTCAGTTTCATACTTAATTAGTATACACCTGTGACATGTGTATATATGACTCACTAATCTCTTACAAAGTTTTTCTATTATGACATTTGAGGTATGTTCAAGAGAATTCTATATGAAGAACCTGGTTCATCAGTATGTGTTCATATGAAAGCTCAGGTATATTTTCTATACTCTGCACAATTAGAAAGATTAATTATCCAATCATGAGTTGAAGTCCTATATTTGTCAAATTCCCAGAAATTCTATCTGTTGAGCATTGAACCAGTTTCGTTCTCCCTAGAACTCTAAAAACTGGGATTTTTACAAGGTATATTACAAGGTGTTTGAAGGATGGTGGGCGATGAAGGAGGGGTGTTTAGATGGCTCTCTTTAGAGTGTTCTTTCTTTTGGGGTAATCTCCTTATATATATATATACTACTAAAGCTTTATCCGAAATCATTATACTACTAAAACTCCTAGTCAACAAAACATGGTACGCCATACTTGTCAAAAGCTCTAATCAACAACCCACTGAAAGTCGGTTTGAATATTGTGGACTAACTAAAAAACTCTTTATTTCCTCCTCTCTTAGAGCCCATTTGGACATACAAAATATTTCTTTTTTTTCAAAATATTTTTTTTTAAAATAATATTCGGTTATCAATATCTTATCAATTTTTTCAATTTCACTTAAAATGCATTTTCAAATTTGAAAAACTTGGTCTTACCAATTTTTCAATTGAAAATGCTTTTCACTAGTTTTTAATTTTATAAATTTATCCTATACTTTTAAAATTTATAAAATGACCCAATCAATTATTAACCTACAACTACCCGCTTGTTTTCCCTCGAAGATCAGATGAAGCTACTGCAGCAGATAATGAACCCTTTTCTTGTGCCGACTACCATATTGGTACTAGGCCTGTGAATATGAATACAAGTACTGGTAATAGCAGTGGGAAGCGGACTATGTTAGAAAATGTGATATTAATTTTACATCTTTTGTATATTAAAGTAAAGATATGATAACAGTTAAATAATAGCATGTTTGATTGTTTATTTCAAGTGAGGATATTTAAATTGGGGCGGTTTTGATAATTTTTACAAGTTATAGAGTATAAATCATATTTCATGGCTTTGCAAAAAAAGACATCCAAATATGTTGTAAAAATTATAACCAAACACAACTTCATTTTCGATTCAAATTTTAGTGAAATTTCAAATTTGAAAATTTATTTTGGAATTCATGTCCAAATGCCTACTTAAAATGCATAAATCTATTTTGATTAGTTCAACTGAGATAGATTCAGGATTTGAAACTATGAATTCCTATCAAACAATCTCAATTTAAGGTACAATAATATAATAATAGATTTTACAGTAAAATATTTTTAAATATTTTAAGCAAAAATTACATAGTAGATTTGCTTCTGTAACCCACTCTACTTTATTACCGTAAAGGCAAGATTTTGTTAGGTAAAAAGAGGTAGGCTTGTTAGGCTGGTGTAAGATTCCAACTCGGTGTTACAATGGAATACTGCTTCAACTGTGCCTACTTAAATCTAGTAAAAATATTTCCTTTCTGTCTTTGTGAGTGTTTAATTTAGTCTCTGTAGTTTGTAAGTAGGTTTTAAAGAACCAAAAAAGTAAAAGCATGAAAACATATATAGGTTCCTTTTTCTTTCTTTTTTTCCTTCAAGTTTGTCCAGCAAAAGTGCTAGATTTTAGTACTCGACCGACAAAAAGAGAAATCTTTTATACATGCTGATTCCTAAGACGAGAATTAAGTCCTTTTTACGTACTGATGAGACACAAAGATCTAACGATCAATTATTTGAATGTTATAAAAGGACATAGGTTCGATAAATCTAATTTTGTAATTACCGGTGTATATGAAAAAAAAGAAAGTATCAAACTCATCTTTATTATATTGGGGCATAGGTTGGTCCGAGAAATAGAGACAATATTCTAAAGCCTGTTCTTTATAGATATTTTTATAGAAAATAATTTCAACAAAATAAGTGAGTTTTTTTATTTGTTCTTGAGTGTTTGAATGGTGACAAAAATACTTTCAAACAATTTTGATGCAGACAAATGTATACTGTCAAAGTCATATGCCCTCGATTTATAGGCTCGAGGTTCCATCCTAGGTCTGAGTCCGGGCAAGGTCAAGTTCGAAACCGATGGATCGGACTCGAGCTTGAAGACAGAGTGCAACGCCCGGAGACAAGAGTTCGAGGAATATCGAGGCCAAGTGTGCTCGACCCCGAAATAGTACCGTTATGGGTTTGTAACAGAATGAGCTAGATTCCTGCCACGTCCCCAAGATCATGGTGCAAATCTCGGAATAAGATTGTATGATTTCGTACTAGGCAGTTAGACAGCTGTAACAAGAATATTCCCTAATGTAAATAGAAATATTTCTTATTTAGGGTTCCCCTATTATAAAAAGGGGACCCCAATATTTGTAATATCATCTGATCACTGAGAAAAGAATATACTCTCTACTTTTTGCCTACTATTCACCATCATTGTCCTTTAGCTCTATTGTTCTTACTTTACTTATCTTATTGTTATTAGCCTGTCTCGAGGTCACCGTCTTGAGGTCGCTACTGGTGAGTTACGTTGGTTTGATTCACTAATCTCTTTTATCTTTACTTCTTATTTCTTGATTATTAATTGGTATTGAATTAAATCACATATCTTTAAAACCACAAGTCAAATTTAATTGTTACTCGTATTTTCGAGGTAAACAGTTTGGCGTTCACCGTAGGGCTAAAGATAATAGTGATTATTTCTTTACTGGTTCTTATTGCACATGTTTACTTTTACACTTTTTCTTGTCAAGAATTTTTGATTTTCAGGCTGAAACATGTCTAGCTCACGAAACTACATATTCATGACAATGAAGGACTTGGTGAAAACAACAATATAGGGGTCGGTGTACCACCGGTAAACCCTGGGGAAGTGCCAAACGCGGAACCAGTTGATGTTGGTTCTCATATTGCTCTAAACACCAACTTAGGCACGGACCCTGATGGGAGTGTGCGTAGAGAAGCCTGACCAGGGGACCAAGGAACACCAGGAGCAGAAGATGTGGGAGTCAGCCTCCAAGTGATATTCGAGATGTTGCAAGCCTAACAGATCGCCATCGCTCAACTTCAAAGTCAAAATAAGATCCCAAATGTAGCTAAACATGAAAACAATCGACGTGTTGAACCAACGCCGGAAGGGCCAAATGGAACGACTCGGGGACAGACCCCACCATTATGAAATTGCTCGACGAGCTCACTAAGAGGATCGAGTTCAGATAAAAGAAAATTGAGGATAACGATAAGAAGGTGAAAACTTATAACTCCCATGTAGACCAAATACCGGGGGCACCTCCAATTTTGAAAGGTCTAGATGCCAAAAAGTTCATACAAAAACCATTCCAGAGCGCAACTCCGATGCCCATTCCTAAGAAATTTTGCATGCCTGATATACACAAATATATCAGGACAATCGAACCTAACAAACATATTACTTTATACGCTTGTGGGATCAAAGAAAATGACTTGAATGATGATAAAATCGAGTCAGTGTTGTTGAAAAAGTTTGGGGAACACTATCAAAAGGAGCTATGATTTGGTATCACAACATAGCTCCTAACTCTATTGATTAATTTGCTATGTTAGCAGACGCCTTCATTAAAGCATACGCCAGGCCCATAAAGGTGGCCATGAGAAAATTGGATGTCTTCAAAATAAAACAAAAGACCAACGAGATGTTAAGGGAGTTCGTGTCCAGGTTTTAGATGGAAAGAATGGAATTACCACCAGTCTTTGATAACTGGGCAGTACATGCCTTTATGTAGGGTTTGAACGAGTTGAGCTCGATTGCTTCTTGACAGCTAAAGCAGAACTTGATTGAGTATCCAGCTGTGACGTGGTCATATATGCACAACTGTTACCAGTCAAAAATTATGGTTGAGGACGATCAATTAGGAGCCCCCTCGGGTTCAGTCCATCCTAATAGGTTTGTGGCCAAGCCCTCGAGGGATACGAACAGGGAATCGAGATCGAACAGGGGAATATTTCAACCGTATGTTGATTGAAGGAACCACGGTTCAAGTCGAAACGCTCCTCCGAACAACCGGAGAAACGATCGACGTCAAAGTTCTCGGGGACTCGTAAGAAAAAACGGATTTGATAATCACATCGATTCTGCAAAGGCACCTCGGTTATCGGAATACAACTTTAGCATAGATGCATCAGGGATTGTGTCAGCTAATAGAAAAATTAAAGACACCAAGTGGCCCAGGCATATACAAATCGATCCTTCTTAAAGGAACCCGAACTTGATGTGCAAGTATCATGGTACACACGGCCATAGAACAGAAGATTGTCGGCAGCTAAAGGGAGAGGTAGCTCGGTTGTTCAACAAGGGCCACCTTCGAGAATTTCTAAGTGATCGGGATAAGAATCACTTCAGGGAGAGATATGCAAGGAAAATGAGCAAGAAGAACCATAACATGTAATCCACATGATCATTGGAGAAGTCGATGTCCCTCAATAGCCTGTATTCAATCACACCAAAGTATCAATCACAAGAGAAAAGCGGACTCGAAGCTATGTGCCTGAGGACGTCCTATCATTCTGTGACGAGGATGCAGAAGACATATCTCAGCCCTACAATGATGCCCTGGTAATCTCTATCCTTTTAAATAAAATTCAAGTAAAACATGTTTTAGTGGATCCAGGTAGCTCAACGAACATAATCAGATTGAGGGTCGTGGAACAACTCGGCCTGCAAGATCATATTGTACCTGCATCTCGGGTGCTGAATGGATTCAACATGGCAAGAAAATAACAAAGGGAGAGATTATATTGCCAGTAAACGTAGTCGAGACCATACAAGACACCAGGTTCCATGTCATCGAAGGTGACATGAGGTATAACGCACTCCTCGGGAGACTATGGATACACAACACGAGGGTAGTGCCTTCAACTCTTCCCCAGATGATGAAATTCCTAACAGAGGAAGGAGTGAAAATAGTCAACGGACAATAGCATTCTTCAAAAAAGATGTCTGCATCAAGGAAGTGGTGCCAATACTAGAACCCTTGGCCTCAGAAAAATCGAGCTCCAAAGGTAAGCAGGCGGTTAAATAGCAACCACAGCTCCCAGCCTCGACGGAATCGGAACAACAGGTAATCCTAGGCGAAGATGAGGACTTCCTTACTCTTCGAACATTTTTCATTCTCGAAGAGTCCGGTGCTACCAAGTCAACCGCCCGAGAGAAAGGTACACCCTGGAACGAGATTGACCCCCGAACTCGAGAAAAAACTCATTCAGTTTCTCATTGATAATATGGATTGCTTTACTTGGTCCCATTTAGATATAACAGGTATTCCACTGGAAACCGCCACACATTTGTTGAGCACCAATCCCAGGTTCAAACCGGTGAATCAAAAGAGGAGGCCTCAGTCCGAGGAGCTACGTACCAACGCCTAGTTAACAAGATGTTCGAAGAACAAATAGGTAAAACAATGGAAGCCTATACTGATGATATGATTGATTAGGTCCCCGGCACAGAGGACCATTTTAATTCGTTTGCATGAAACATTCAATGTTTTGAGGCAATGCAACATAGGCCTTAACCTAGAGAAATGTACATTTAGAGTTGGCTCGGCTAAGTTTCTCAGCTTTATAGTGTCAAATCGGGGAATTGAAATCATCCCCGATAAGATCAACGCTATCAAAGATATCACGATCATGGATAGTGGGAAGGTCATGCAAAGGCTAGCACAGTGAATATCTGCTTTGGGTTGATCCATTTCGAGGTTGTCAGATCTGAGTCACTGGTTCTTCTCCTTGCGCAAAAAGAAAAGGGACTTTGCGTGGACCCCGGAATGTCAGCAAGGATTAAAGCGATTCCTGTCGAGCCCGCCTTTGCTTCATACCCCGAAGATAGATGAAAAATGAGAAGCAACACTTGTTTGGATGGCCACGTAAAAGCAAAGGATCGAAAGGTCGCCCTGAATACTCGAGATCTGAATGAAGGAAAATCGGGCCCTAACTGGGAAGGAATGTACCGAGTCCTCAGAGTTATTGGTAAGGGATCTTACAAACTCAGCACGATGGAAGGTAAAGTTACAAATTGAAACATAGCATTACTCAAACAATACTACTGCTAAGATATGACTTTATCCTTTGTCCATTTGAGCTTAAAACTAACATATTACAAATTTTCAATCGAAACTCTCGAAGGCGCGCAATCTCAAAGACACCCTTTTTATACGAAGGCCTTAGGTTTTAAAGGAAACGTTGCACTTTGTTTCACTTGGGTCGGATTTTGTCCCAAATGGATTTTATCGGCAAGGTTTTTAATGAGGCAACAATTATGTGCTACCTAAGGAGAACTCAACAGTATCCAAGGCTTCTTTTCAATCAACCTCGAATAGTGGGGGAATCACCCTCGAGATTATATTTTCAAGGAAAATACTTCACGCCTAAGAGGGCCTCGATAGGAAAACGTTGTAATGAGCCAAACAGTCAGATGAACCGTGTTCATATAGAATAGTCGAGTCCCGACGGCAAAACATGTATGCATGTATCAAATTACTTGAAGAACTATTTTCTTTATATCAAAAATACTTTGCGGCTCAAAGAAGTCTACTATTATACAAGCTCTACACTAATAATCCTACGGCAAATGGCTCAAGAGCCAAAGCATAAAAGTACCCCCGAATACTCGGGGACTGCCACCGACAGCCAATACATTCGAGTCACCGAAAATTCGGACTGATAAGACCTCAAAGAGGCATCCTCTCGAAACTAAGGCCAAGGACAATATACTCAGGGACTAACTTCTCGAACAAGTTCGTAAAGTTATCGGGTAACAATTCCAAGTGACATGCCCAAAGGCTACGACCATATTAAAGACTACGGTCATGTAAAAAGGCCACGGCCAAAATAATACGGCTTAAAGACGTCCAACTTCCGCTATAATTCAAAGGCCTTCAAACACTTTGAAAAAACTGGTTAAATCAGGCTACCATTGGCAAAAGCAAAATATAATGGGCTTCGATAAATTCAGCCCTCGAATAATTTAAAGGGCTTCGATAAATTCAGCTCTCGAATAATTTAAAGGCTTCGATAAAATCAGCCCTCAATAAAATCTCAAGAGGTATTCAATTATCAGTACACAAATAAGGTCTCGATACGTCAAACCTTCGAAAAACCCAATGGGTACAAAAAACACATGCTAAGGCATAACTAAATTTTCACTAAGTCTTTTTAGCCGAAATGAAGAAATAATTATATAGCCATTCTAGAGGCCGAATTGGCCCAATTTAAAGAGCCTAAGGGCCAACTTAAAGAGCCTACGGGCCGATATACAAGAGCCCAAGGGCTAACTTCGAAAGGCTTAAGGGCCAAAAACATATAGTTTGAGACTCCGTTCTCACTCTACCCAAACTCATGAGTCACGATATCCCAAGCTCACATCGGATCGATTTAAACTTAGCTCGAGGATCGTTATATCTATCGATAAAGATCTAAGGGCTTACTATATCTTAAGCCCAAACCAATTCTCGGATCAATCATTCAAGTTATACAAACGAAGTATTCCATAAATAAAGACAATATGAAATCCAACACAAGTCAAAGATGAGATAAAAAGTTCCTCTTGTATTTCCAAAAGATGATTACAGAAGATATTTACACAAGGGACACTTGCACAAAAACAAAATAAGGAAACCTAAAACTACTTTGGGGTCACATCTTCAAGAGCCTCGTCCTCAGGGACTTCATCTTCATCTCCTCCACTCTCGGAGCCACTGGCTGAATCATCCTTATTAGAAAGCAGAGCAGCAGTCTCTTCTTCCAAAATCTTCGTCCTTTTAATTCGGTTGAGAGATCGAAACCACGAGCATGTATCTCCTTGAGGGTTACCCTCCGGGATTATCGCCTAGCATGGTCAAGTGCACTTTATAACTTAACTTCTACCACAGAAGAGATCTCCTTTGCCCGAGCATTAGCTGCCTCAGCATCAGCTCGGTACGAAGACATAATTGCCTCAATTTTGGATTTGGTCTTGGCCTGCTCAGCAGTGGATCTAGCTTTAAGCTCCTCAATTTCGCGGCCTCGAGCTAGGCTCTCCTTCTTCACACTTTGAAACTGGCGTTCGAGTGAAGCCAGCTGCTCTCGAAGAGTTTCTTTCTTAGAGATAAGATTTTCCATGCCTTGCCTCCGCCCTAAGGTCTCGGCCTCCTTCACCTTAAGCTCCTCCCGAAGCTGCACCACCAATTCGCCTTTCTGATGAAACTGCATAATTAAAAGTATTAGTCGTCAAAATAAACAAGTACATAACGGACCCTCAAAGGCTATATTACATTTTCAACAAACTCAACCCGTTCTTGGCAAGCCTTTTTCAATTCAACTTGTAGATCGCTGATCTCCCCCTCTTTTTTAATATAAAGGGTTTTAAGATTGTCCCTCTCTTCCGAGATCTCCTTAAGCTTGGCTTTGCATCGGGCAAGCTCAACTCGGAATTTGGCAAATGCTTGTCGGTGAAGCGACATGGCCTTTTCACAAGAAAAGGAGGTCATAATCAGAAAGATGGAGAATAAACTCGAAATAATGAAAGACAAAACTTAATTATTTGAGGAGTTTCTCGACTTCCTCAAAAATAAATGAGGCATCAATATCGGGACCTTCTTCGATCCCAGCGAGATGCTCCCAAAAAATATCTTTCCCTTCATGAGTCACTGTCACATCGGGAGTCCCCATGTCCCGGGCATCTCGGAATTTCCCTTCAGAAAACACCAGGCCCTACGGCTTCATCTATGTTGATTACCCCAAGTGATTCACTTGGGGTGTTATCCTGTCTATGAAGAGCCTCGGAGTTAGGTTCTTCAAGCTCGTTCACCAAGCACCTTCCGGGACAAGGTTCACTTTTTCTGCCTGATGGCCCGAGGACTTTGTTCGAGCTCCCCTATGAAATTTCTACATTTCGAGATTGAACCACCTCCGATGCCATCGATTTCACGGCCTTTGGAGCGTCAGAGATTCCTCTTTCCCGAGCTACCATTAGGCAGTCATCATCCTCTTCCTCTTCCTCTTGATCCCAAAGGCATTGAGCCATTTCTGGAAATAGGGCCACAGTGTCAGCTTTGGGCTTTCGAGCTTTGCTTTTCTTTCGCCTCGGGGAATTTGCAAGCGACCTCCTTTTTCTTTTCTTTTCCTTGGAAGGCTTTGATGTCTCTTCTTCGCCAGGTGGGGGTGGCCACATGGCAACGGCATCTCCAAGGCCTACATATAAAACAAAATAAGTATTTCTCTAAGAAACACAAGTAAACAAACAAAGGGACTCACCATGATTTTTAGCCTCCCATCGACCCTTGGCCAAATCACGTCAGCAGCGCTCCACGTATGAGGAAGTAGAGGCTAGTTTTCGGACCCAACCTTCGAGATCTGGGACCACGCCAGGAAACCAAGCAACAACTGCACCATCGGAAAGGAGTTAGATCGAGAAAAAGAAGAAGTCGAGAAAGAAAAGAGAAAATAGGATAGTAAGTTATTATAAAAAACATGTACTTATGTTTCATGTTCCATTCCTCGGGGAATGGCATACTCTCAGCAGGAATTAGGTCGGAGGTCATGACTCGGACAAATCAGCTCATCCACCCTCGGTCTTTGTCCTCGTCGATGCTGGAGAAGAGAGATTACAAATATCGGCATTGCAACGTTATCAAGCCACCTCGATAAAGGCGAGGGCTATACAACTTGATCAAGTAGTCGAGGGTAAAAGGCATCCCCTTGACTTGGCTTGAAAAGTATCTAATCAAATTAACAATTCGCCAGATGAAGGATAGATCTGGCCAAGCGTCACTCGGTATTGTTGGCAAAAGTCAAGAATTACTGGATCTATGGGACCCTCGGCTGGAATTGCAGGGCCCAGTGGGAATGGGTAAGTATACACGCTTAAGTACCCCGCTTTATAGGTAGTGATATCCTCCTCGGGGGAAGGGATCACTACTTCTTTGTTCTCCCACTGGCAGTCCTACTTTACTTGCACGAGCTCGTCCTTGGTTATCAAACAGGCATATCGATACATGGGCTCGAATCGGCCTAGCGTCGATACATGTTTCTCGATCTTAAAATCAAATATTATTTCACATGGTGGGGGAATGCACTCCTCAATATGAGGGGGCACTACCGGTTTACTCTTGGTCGGTCAAGAAGATGAAAAAGCTTTTTCTTTTTGGGGAACCGATTTAGAGGTCTTAGCCATTATAATGCGAAAATTCAAGAAAATGGAGACCGTTGATAATGAAGTAAGGGCTAATAGAAAAAAGAGAGAATTCGGAGAAATTGAAAGAGCTAGCGAGGCTTTGAGAACAATATGAGAATAAGTTTGCAAGATAGTGAAGTTTATCTATTTATAAAGTTCATTTGCCAAAAGGCCGACCGTCAGTCGTCTCCAAATAATGACTTTAGGAACTGCACGAAAAGTAACCTTTCAGTCACTTCAACCATTGACATCACGAGATTGGCATCAGGATCGAGGCGTCAAAAATCAATTCATTTTTTATCAATCTATTTCGAGTTCGAGAAAAGTGTTCACTCGACTACTAAGCCCAAGGGCTACCCGAGTCTGAGAAAATTCTCACTCGGGGACTATAAAAAAGCCTAAGGGCTAACTTTATTTCGAGTTCAAGCAAGTGCTCGCTAGACTACTAAGCCCAAGGGCTACCAAAGTTTGAGAAATTCTCACTCGACGATTATCTACGAAGCCTAAGGGCTAACTTTATTTCAAATTCGAGACCCTTCTCTCACTTAACCCGGACTCAAGAATCCTGATGTTCCGAGTTCGCATCAAATCAATTTAGGCTCGGCTTAAGGATTAACAAGAACCTTAAGGGGTATTATACTGATCATTAAAAACCTAAAGGTTTATTATGTCCTGAATATGGTATTTGGACTAGTCATTAAAGTTATACAATCAAAATTTTCACAACTAAAGATGGAATAGAATCCAACACGAGACAAAAAGGAGACAAAGAGATCCTTTTTTAATTTTCAAGAGATGGTTACAAAATATAACTACAACACCCACGAAGGGTACTTACACAGGAACAAAGAAGCAAAAAACAAAAGCCAAGAACCTAATCTACTTTAAGGCCACGTCCTAAAGAGCGTCATCTTCAGCCTCCTTTCCAGGGACCCCATTTTGATCTTTGGAAATGTCTATGTGCCCGAAGAGATTTAGGGCAGAAAATCCTCGATAAACGTAACTATATTTCCAATAGCGGGGATTAAGCATTATATTAAAATGGGCCATAATTCATTAAAAAAGAGCAGCACAAGAAAAGGACTACAAGGGAATACAAGAAGATATAACTTCACCTTCTATCACAAGAAAAACCAAAAAGGTTGCAAGATGCACGAGCAATGACCCAAGAATGTTCATCCTTGGGACGTTGTGCTGATATGGGATGCAAAAGTTAGTAGATGATAGTGCCACCTCATTCCACGAAAAGAAAAAGGAATGAAGTGCCAAACCAAGTTGAAGTTAAGAGAGACGAGCAGCAGGGTAAAGTTCGCGCATTTCCTGATGAGGGAAAGATTATGCGCCTTTCTCTCATTGTTTCGAATTGAAGCTTTGAAAAGGGGAGCCTTGGCGTAACTGGTAAAGTTGCTTCCATGCGACCTTGTGATCGCAGGTTCGAACTATGGAAATAGATTATCAGAGAAAGAAGTAAAGAAAAGAAAGAATCAGGGTGAATGAAGATAAAATGCGTACAGTTCTTTGTTCAACAGAGTAGCCTCATATTTATAGAAAGGCGACGGCAGTTCGGCGACGCTAGTGGCCGACTAGCACTGGCGCGCATTTGATGTTTTGGGGAAGAGCCGCCAACGTGACATTTTCGGTCACTTCAGGCACCTATGTCATGGGCTCACGTCATCATAAGAAGCTCGGGAAAATCGAGGTGCATATCATTTCTTATCATCTTATTCTAAGAAATGCGAGGACTATCTGTATACGGTCAAAATTATATGCTCCCGATTTATAGGCTCGAGGTTCCTTCCTAGGCCCGAGTTAGGGCGAGGTCAAGTTCGAAATCGATGGATCGGACTCGAGCTTGAAGACAGAGTGCAACGCGCGGAGACAAGAGTTCGAGGAATACCGAGGCCAAGTGTGCTCGACCCTGAAATAGTACCGTTATGAGTTTGTAACAGAATGAGCTAGATTCCTGCCACGTCCCTAAGATCACGGTGCAAATCCCGAAATAAGATTGTACGATTCCGTACTAGACAGTTAGACAGCTGTAACAAGAATATTCCGTACTGTAAATAGAAATATTTCTTATTTAGGGTTTCCCTATCATAAAAAGGAGACCCCAATCATTTGTAACATCATCTGATCACTTAGAAAAGAATATAGTCACTACTTTTTGCCTATTATTCATCATCATTGTCCTTTAGCTCTACTGTTCTTACTTTACTTATCTTATTGCTATTAGCCTGTCTCGAGGTCGCTACTACTGAGTTACGTTAGTTTGATTCACTAATCTCTTTTATCTTTACTTCTTATTTCTTGATTATTAAATGGTATTGACCTAAATCATATATCTTTAAAACCACAAATTAAATTTAATTGTTACTCGTATTTTTGAGGTAAATAAAAATTAAATGGGATTTTAGGGAATTAATAGTCATTGCACTAAATTTATATCATAAGTATTTTCCACTAATTAAATAAAAATGTTATCTTAAATTTTAGTTTAATCAAACATGACAATTTGAAAGATATTTTCTTGGCACGAAAGAAGGGAAGCTTTGGAGCAATGATAAAGTTATCTCCAAGTGACCGATATGTTATGAATTCGAGTAGAAGTGAAAGTAGTTATTAATATTTATATTAAAATAAGTTATTTACGTCGTACCTGTTAGGGTGAGGCTCTTTCCAAATCTTAATACAAGTACATGATGCTTTGTGCGTCAAGATTTCCTTTGTTTTATTTTATACGAAATAACCCTTTAATCATAATCCTTTTGACCCTCTCCCTCTCAAAAGTACGAAGGAAAAGAAGAAAAAAAAGTGAATAAATTAGTAGCTACAGTATTTGTTCTTATCCAAGTGTAGAAACTCTTTCATGCACAATTTTCAAACAATGCAATCAAACCCCTGGGCGGTTGTTATTCATTGTATTGTATCGTATAATTACTTTAATTATAATATATATTTTAATTATTAATTAAATTTTATTGTATCGCATTATTAAATTTGTCGTTACATAATGATAAAATATGTCACTTTATGTAACGATTGATTTGAAATGGTCGTGTCGTTATTTTGTCTTTTTCTCTCAATCTCACTCTTTATTATTATTAAATAATTTTATATTATCATTTACCCTACCTTTTTATATAATATATTTACTGTATATCATAATTTTTCTTTATATTATTATAAATATATTCTTTATATTGCTAGTGCGTGATATCATGAAACGATGGCAAACGACACAATCTATCCAAATATTATATCTATCAAACGATACGATACGATACAATACAATACAATACAATACGATGCTATACGTAACAATTATCCAAACAAGCTGTTGCTGTATAGGATCACGTGTTCGGGTTACCAATTTTGGTTTAGTATTACATTTTCGATGTGGCGCTGTAATCTTGTTTGACAACTTATTAGTAAAATCTAGTTTTACTAAGATCAATATTCTCATGCAAATTATATTAAATTTAACTTTTAGCAAAGTAATGGTAATAATGAACCTTAGCCATCTAAGTTTGAAGTTTTTGACGATATACCATTGTAACACTTGGTTCCCAAGTAACGGCTTGATATTGTTTCATCAATGGACGAGATTAAGTCATTAAGAGAATTATACTAGTATGGTAAACTCGGATGTCTTTTTTGCCGAATTGTCAAATTTTTTTCATAGATTTAAGGAAGATTCGAATTATTTGGAATTGTTAGTCGGGAAGAGGAACTATATTTGGGCACATTTGGTTACCCTTATTAGGAAAAATAATCCGGTATAAAAGGTTGTATCATTTTAATACTTTGTTTCATTACCATCTCAAATTAGTATAATTATACAAGTATTGTTTTCATATATGAACCATTGCATTATTTCATCCATATTCCAACGTGGGATAACAATAAATGATTACTGCTATATAATACACGTTCCGATCCACTTTAATTGATTTTGGCGTTTCTTTTAGTCTATAATATTTAATTTTTTCAGATTTCAAAAGAAATTAATTTCTTTTTTCCAAAGTTGCCCTTGGAGTAAAGAGCCTGAGAGTATTCATTATATTTTCTATGAATAAATTAAGGTTAATATGATCAATTTCATTATCAATTAATACTAAAAGGTATATTTCATAATATATGTGAAAATAATTAAAGAATCAATAAAAAGTGGACCGGGTATGTGTTGGAGCATGGGGCATGCAAGCTCATGCCCCTTTTTGTATATCGTGTATAATATAAATATTTCTTTAAAATTGCTTAAATATATATTTGCGCACCCAAGCTCAAAGACCCATCTCATTCAATAATTATCGGGTGAACTTTTACTAGTGAAATTATAGGTTCAATTCTCAGTATGTAGGCATATCTAGTGTCCCTTCTTGTATTTTAATTAAGTATTTTTTTAATTTGATTTATTCATTTAAAATCCCATAATTTAACACATTGAAATCCTTAATCTCCCTTTGTCATTGCAAAATGTTATATAATTAAAATAAAATAAAATAATGTAGCATGGTTCAATGATCTCAACATTTTTAATATGGAGTATTGATATACATATTAAAAATCACTAAAATTATAAGAAGAAATATAATTTTACAAGCAAATACATAAAAATTCATATTATACCCCGTATATCTTATTTTAAAAACTATGAGTCAAGCGTCCTAAAAAATTATATACATTAAATAATATAAAATTTAATAATTTATATTAAAATCTTCATAATAACTTACCTTAATAACTTAATTGGCATCCCGCGCCATTTGTTCATGTTTGTGGAGAAAGAGACCACTTAATGCGACAAAAAGAAAACAAAGGTACTAAACTGCTAACTAACTAATTAATTAACGTTTAAATAGCATCCCATCAACACTCATTGCTGTGACATCCTCAAAAGGACATACTCATATGCTTAATCATGCCAAAATCCTATTCAAAACAACATCATAGTATCTATCATGGATTTCATACTAGAAAAATATGTATACTATTGGTATTTATTGACCAAAGTAGAATTTGGTCCCCTCCTAGTCAAAGCGACTAGCAAGGAGTAAGGGCATGGATTATTTTCTTTACCCGGTATTCAATATTTTCAGTAAAACATAATTAAATTTAAATTTATACCAAAAAATTCGCACATAAATACTAACCAAAGTAGAATTCGATCACCTCCTGTCAAAGCGACTAGCAAAGGTTAAGGGCATGGGTTATTTTCTTAACCCGATGTTCGATATTTTCAGTAAAACATAATTAAATTTGAATTTGTACAAAAAAATTGGCACTAAAATATTAACCAAAGTAGAATTAGGTCCCCTCCTAGACCTAGTCAAAGGGACTATAGCAAGGAGTAAGGTAATGGACCATTTCACCATGCCTCAATAACCCCACCTAAGTTTGGGAAAATCTATTTTTTTTATAATAAAAAAGCCTACTCGGACCAAGGTCCACTTTTTATATTCATGTTTCGACTATTTAATTTAACCACCCACCCCCCTTTCCCCACCCTTGGGCCATGGCCTTGAAGGCTGAGGAATTAATTTATTTCAGGTAATAGTACAGTTCCAGCATGGTCGAAAAGCGCTCTTACCAAATGGAGTATTTATTACTCCTACGTACTTTAATTAATTAAGTTAATGGTACTTTCAGTAAGTAATTTAGTCGAATTATTTTCATTAAGTAATTCAGATTGATTATGCAACAATTAATTTTTCAGCTAACATTATTTTTTATATTTTAATTTATGTGACAGTTGAATCAATATGAAGTTTTAAAAAAAAATTAATTTTTTTTAAATTATGATCTTAAATACGTCATTATATTTGTGTGATATAAATTTTTTGAAACTTATAGTAAACATGCCAGATATTCGCGTTGTTATAAAAACTCCTTGTAAAGGATGTAGTAATTTTTAAATATAAAAATATATTATTTTTTTTGTAATAAACTAGTAAAACAATAGTAAGAACAGAGAGAGTATTAAAATAAAAAACTTATGCCGATATAATAATCAATCGAACGACTTCTAAATGTGAAAAAAGAAATAGGAGTAGTTAAGTTATTACAAATTTACAAAATTGACGTGGTCTTTTTCTTAGATTTGGTTCTTCTTCTTCTTGATCATGTGCAATATTATATTTGAAGCTCCGTACTCTGACAATGACCACTGAAGGATGGGTAGCACATGCCCTCCTGTCAAATCACAAACTACATTCTACGGCCATGATCTTCCGTACGGTTCTCTCAACGGCTCTGATTCCCTTTCCCCTCCCCCCCAAAAGCCTTCCTCAGACTCTCTGATAACTAACAGTACACATACACTTCAACAAAATGAGAGCCATTACTATTAACTCTCTCTCTCTCTCTGTACACACACACACACACTTTCTCTCCCTCTCTCTACTGTTTTCAGGTCGACCTTGGTCGGGTGGGGTATAAAGGGACAACCAGACCCCTTTGTTTCTTTCTCTTTCAAAAAAAGCCTTAATCAGTGATAGTGATATCCCAAGTAAAAAAAGCTGAAAGTTGAGCTCAGCTTAACTTAGCGTAGATTCTATCAACTCAACTCATTTGAACAAAAGGGTATCGTCAAATTTTGATCTTTTTTGCTTTTTCACTGTTTTCTTGAATTTTTTTAATGGAAGTATTGGAGAAAAAGAAGAGTTTTGAGCTGTGTTGAAAAGGGGGTTTCTTTTTTGGTTAAATGCATGTGAAGATTGTTGGGGTTAAAATGGGGAAGAGATGGGGTATATTGAGGATAAAGGTGATGAATTGGTGGGAGTATTTAGGGCTTGAGTTGGTTTTAAGAGTTGGAATTGAGGGTTTTGTTTAATTAAGTGGATAATTTGCAACAAAAGGGTGTTATTGTAGTTTATATTTTTGATATTTTTAAGAGAAGTGAGTTTTAAAAAGAAGAAAGAATGAAGCTTTCAACATCAGGAATGGGTCAGCAGGCTCATGAAGGTATCTTCTACTTCTAATTTCTTTATACTTTTTTTCTTCAATTGCTGTCTTCTTTTTAGGGGTTTTGGCTTTTTATATACCACTATCAGTGTGTTTTGTGTTACTACATATTTTCTTTGCTTGTGTTAATAAGATAAAGGATTCTTAACTGGGATAATCTTTAGTATATGTGCAATTAAGTTTTTATTAAATTATTGCTGATATTTTTATTTGGATGTGGATTTGCTGAAAGGAGAGAAAAAGTGCTTGAACTCAGAGCTATGGCATGCTTGTGCTGGTCCTCTGGTGTGCCTACCAACAGTGGGAAGTCGTGTTGTTTACTTTCCTCAGGGTCATAGTGAACAGGTACCACATTTCTTCCTCTTTCTCTTTATCAAACAGACACACACACACACACAGATACAGCCATTATTAGTCAGGTAACTGATGGTCCCTTACTGGAATTGAGTGTCAGGTAGCTGCAACAACTAATAAAGAAGTTGATGCTCATATACCCAATTATCCAAATTTGCCGCCGCAGTTGATCTGTCAACTCCACAATGTTACAATGCATGTGGGTTTCATCAATTACATTCTGTCTTTTTGTATATTTCTTATGAATTATTTATTATTATATAAGTTGTATAGGCCCATAAAGAATTGATAATTTGTGGAAATTTCAGGCAGATGTTGAAACGGACGAAGTATATGCTCAAATGACTTTGCAGCCCTTGACGCCGGTAATCTGGAATGTTGCTTTCTTATAAAGAATGCGTTTTTGCAGAACTTCTTGTGAATTCGGTGACAAATATTTTGTGTTGGATTTCAGGAAGAACAAAAAGATACATATCTTCCTGTTGAGTTTGGAATCCCTAGCAAGCAGCCTACTAACTATTTCTGTAAGACGCTGACTGCAAGTGATACCAGCACGCATGGTGGCTTTTCTGTCCCTCGTCGTGCTGCAGAGAAAGTTTTTCCTCCTCTGGTGATTATTGATCCCATGGTCCTTCAATTTTGACTTGGCTCTGAAGTTAAGACTGATATTTTTCTCATTTTTACTGGCATCTCAGGATTTCTCGCAGACACCACCGGCCCAAGAACTAATTGCAAGGGATCTGCATGATGTTGAATGGAAGTTCAGGCATATTTTCCGAGGCAAGCTCTTGATGTTTTTTTCTTTGTTGCTCTCTTCAGCTTTACATTGTCTCGAGTTTCTTCAGCTGTACTCCATTATCTGGTGTGTGTTTTAACTCTTGGGAGCAAAAGCTAGACACTGACATGAACTGGTCATGTGCTTCATCTTTGTCTCTGTCGGAATCTCCGATTAAATTATCCCATATGTTTACTTGTGTAGGGGTGTACTGTTGTTTCCCAGTTCATGCATCTCTACCCTGTTATATTATTTTAAAAAATGTTGTTATTATCATATGCCCATGTGTGTTTATCTTCTTATTCGTTGAGTGTGCAACAATGCCGAGAAAAAGGACTATCAGAGAAGTATTACGTAGCTAAGGTAATTTTTAACCATTGATGTAAATGGACTGTAAACTCATAACCTTGGTAAAACTAATTAAGTATTTTGAAGCCATGTGGACGTGTAAAGTACTCTGTTCATCCATACAGAAGTTTCCACAGTTCATTTCTCTAAGATTTTCCCTTCTTTCATTGTTCAACAAAGTGTTGGAATATAAATGAAGAGAACTTATAGCTTCCTTCTTTTGCTCATAGTATGTCATGAGATCTTCAAACAAAGTGCATGTAAACACTATTATACCTTTTGATTCTTTTGAAGGATGAACCACATCATATACTTTGTTAAGGATAGAAGAGAAACTGGAAAAAGTGAAACATAAATAAGCTTGGGCTTATCAAACTTTTTGGGCTCTATATCTTGATGGAGATGCAAGAAATGGAAAATGAAGGACATTAAGATAATCTCTCTGTGTCTGAGTCGCACTGCTTTTCTGTTGAAGAAACCTATGGACAATGAGAGAACTCTGTTATGCATGTATTGTAATAGAGTGGGTCAACAATCTTTTTCAACTCTTCTTCTTATGTTATTTAACTCTTTTTGAGTGGACATACGTTCTTTTTTTGGGGGGGGGGGGGAGTAAGTTTTGTGTGGACATGTTTTGCACTCTTCCATACGATGAGTTGTGTGAGAGTATTGGTTCTGATATGTAAGAACAATGGATATGTCAAAGTTGTGCAAACTTCATGGTATTAAAATTTATGAGTCATATGATGATCATTTGAGAAAGAATGATAGTGTTCAAACCTGAAATGCGATCTTTAAGTGGATGTGTTCATACAAGATTGGACAAGATTATGATCACATCCTACAAAAGGTGCAAGTAGCACATGTAGAGATAATCAGAAAAGCTCATCTGAGATGGTTTTACCATATCCTATGTTGACCTCCATATTCATTGCTTTGTATGTGTAACAATACGATGATTGGAAGTGATAAAAGGGATGAGGAGACCTTCACATGGAGATAAGTTGTCTCAAATGCTTACAATATCTTAATCCGTGCGGACTTATCTAATAATTGGAAGTAAAGGAGATGATACCAACTAGTTGAGATTAAGTCTTAGTTATTGTTACACTTACATTATGTTCAATGTCTGTCTATACTCAAGACTCTTTTTTATTCTTGTTAGGAACATGTATAGTGCTATAAGAATAAATATGAAATTTGGGGAACCCCTAATTTGTCTTAAATGGAAAGCATGTTAATTACTATTGGAATAAAATAAACTTGGTAAGAGCATAATGGATGAACAGAATTCATGTAGCCAACCCCAACTAATGGTGATTGAGTCCATAGTAGGTTGACAGTTGGGAGACAATGGACATGTAACCCACAAGTGATCCAGCCCACAAGTTGGATCAGAGTCGTTGGACTAAAGTTTAGCGTTGACGTTGTGCATTTCTCATATATGCTTGTCTATGCATCCTCTGCAACACGAGTCTCAAACTCAATGGATTGATCTCTATTAGGCATCCATTTGCTAACTTAGCTACTCTTGAGGTCTAAGTTGCTCGGACTCGGGTGCGGGTATACGGTTCTGAGTATCGGATTCAGCAAAATCTAAATTTTAAGATTCGGGGGTGCGAATCCAGATATGGATACGTGTGCGGGGATACGGCTAAGAGAAAAAGAAGTACGAAATCAGAAGTACAAAATCAGAACATCTGCATTCATTTTTCTGCAATTTATTGGTATAATAAAAGAAAGCAATTCAAGGCAAAGTTCTCTCTACATGAAGTAAAAAATCAGAACATGACACTTTGAATTTTTGGTTTCTCCGACACACAAAGCAGCAAATATGAGACTAAAATACTACAACATTGAAGGTATGCCATTTTCCATAACTTAAATCTGTTTAATATTTGATTTTGAGAAATCAAAATCTCAATTTTTCTCCCAAATTTGTCGATGGACTCCGGTCAAAGTGTCCGAAATCGGTTGACCGTATCCGGGACGTTTCCCGCTCCAGCACCCGTCCAAGTCTCGTATCGGGACGGGGACGGCACCCAAATTGAAGAGTCCGTGCAACTTAGCTTGAGGTAAGCTTCCACATGTGATATCAAACTTACGTTCTTCTATGTAATTGCTAACATTCTTTAGTCTTGATGCATAAGATAAATTGATCCTCCTTTTGAGGTTCTCCTGTAGCACTAAATAATATGCCTATCTATAATCCGGTAGTACTGCCCAAATTTACTTTTAAGATTCCTAAAAATTAAAGTATGGGTACCAAAGTAATACAACACCATACATTTGTTTTATTAGTTATGCGATGGAGGATTAGGATGGGATAATACTTCCTCCATCCTGTTATATGATTCTCTCTCTATCTTAGGATGTGCCAAAATGTTTAATACCATTCGCTGATGACATTATCTTATATTTTTTTTGATTTTGCACCGGGTGTTCGAGTCTCTTCGAGCCCCGACTAATCCCGGGGGTGCACAGGCCCTTGGCAAGGAGTTTCCCGCAAGTGCACCACGGTTAATTCAGGTTTTACCCAGTCCGATGGCCCTCAGAAATTGTTTGCACCAAGTGGATTTCGAACTTGAGACCTTGAAAGGGAGCAAACCCCAAGGCTCAAGTCAACTGCCACCAGGCCAACCCCTGAGGGTTATGACATTATCTTATATTACTTTCAGAACTTCTGAAAATTCAAATTCATTTAACTTCACACTTTAAACTATGATGTGGTGTTTCTTTAATCAAATATGTATTCTTCCACTATTACTGACATAATAAATAAGTCATATTAACATCTCAATCTCATTTCCAGCGAAACATTGTTTAATAGGACGAAGGAAGTATTTTCTAGGGGATCGTGGATCGATTTTACCAGTTGTATCCTATTTTAAAAGTGGGACTGAAGTTGGACTTAAAGTTTTTATATGTTAGTAGTATAATTTTAGCAGCACTGCCTATTAAACAAGTAAATTATGCGACAATAACTAAAAATAACATAAAACTGCACTAAAAAATAAAAAAGTTACATGGATGGAATAGGGTGTTGGTGGGTTGAGCATGGAAGCAGGATAAGTATTTTTAGTTAATCCCTCTATCCCTAACCTTTTTGTTTACACATTTCACTTTTGTGAGAAGGTTATGGAGTTCAAGTTCCATGTTATATTTGTGGCAAAAGAATACTACAGTTATGAATATACTTTATGTAAAAAGAGAAAATTACAGTTAGGAGTATAAGTTTGCGAAGAAGCTCACTTCTGCCTAAAGTTTAAGTATGTAATTATTTTAACTCTTGGTACATGTAAATGATCCATGTCAAACTTTTTGGACTTTCACAAGGCATTTGAAATAAAGCTTTAGTTGATTTTTTTGGTCATCCTAATCCTGTTACCTTAAGAACCATTTATTCTTTCTGAAACTTGGTTTGATATTGGATAAAAGGATGATCCCTAGTTGGATGTGGAAGGAAGATATAATGCATTGTGAAACTGATCAATGTGTACCAAGTATTCTGTCATCTGCTTATTTTTTTCTCCTTTTGCATGCAGGACAGCCTAAGCGGCATCTTCTTACTACTGGCTGGAGTGTGTTTGTTAGTGCCAAAAGACTTGTTGCAGGAGATTCTGTTCTTTTTATTTGGTACTGTTTAGCCACCTTTGTTGAGTCAACTGCAAATTATTCCATATAAGTATTGCATCTAGTATGGCATTTTCCTCCAGGTTTATTCTTGAAGTTGTCGGTTCTGCAGGAATGAGAAAAATCAGCTCCTTCTGGGGATTCGTCGTGCAATTCGCCCCCAAACCGTGATGCCATCATCAGTTCTATCTAGTGATAGCATGCACATTGGGCTACTTGCTGCTGCTGCTCATGCTGCTGCTACTAATAGCTGTTTCACTGTTTTTTTCAACCCAAGGTAGTCCTTAAATATACTCTGTCCTTGTATTTTCCATTCATATTTATATCCTTTTTCTGCTTTTCTCTACTCACATGCTTATTGTATTAGGGCTAGCCCATCTGAGTTTGTTATACCTCTTTCAAAGTACATCAAAGCTGTATATCACACTCGTGTTTCTGTTGGAATGCGCTTCCGGATGCTATTTGAAACTGAAGAATCAAGTGTTCGGAGGTATGTAAGTTGTTTGATCTTGGTTGAAAGGTTTCCTTTTATCTTCTTGGCGTCAAATAATCCATTTGAAGAAGTCCAATATAAGTAGGCTGTGTAGTTTCTTAACAATCAAAAACTGGGCTGCGTAGTTTATTATTGATGTATCATTGAGCACCTGTTTTATGTTTAACTGCAGATGAGTGGCTCTCGAATATGTACCCTCTCCTATGTTTCAGTTAATGACAAATTATAGTTGGAGAACTAAGTCTAATAATGTAGAAATGATGAACCGGGATGAAGGTGCGGGATTATTGCCCCCATTGTTTTCCTTTGCCATAGAGTTCATTCTTGTCTTGCACTTGCGAAAACATAGTTGTATTCTTGCATTAGGGTGTTTGATTAATGAAGTCAGTGGTTATTTATGGCAAATAAACCAATTAAATTAAAAAATTCATTGCTATTTGCTGGTAAGTTGGGTCTCCTACCTTTATGGCTATATTTGAAATCAGGTCTGTATATTTGTTAGATAAACTATCTTTTCTTATTGGTGGTTCTGTCATTTTCAGATACATGGGCACAATTACTGGGATTGGTGACTTAGATCCAGTTCGCTGGCCAAACTCTCACTGGAGATCTGTCAAGGTAAATTGCCATTTTTTTTCTTCATAAGATCCAGTTCTCTATTTGCTATTCTTAATCTTTGGTAACTATATCAGTTAACGTGGTTTTCCCGTTCATATCTCAATGCTTGAAGGTTTTACTCTTTTTCTCTTTTGTTTCGTTTGTTTTTGTGTGTGGGGGTCCTTGTAGGTCGGCTCCTGCTCATGTAATTGAGTTGAATGCTGGTTGGCTTGAAGGTTTTACTTTGATCTCCATCTTTCTAAAGATTCAGAATCTTTATAATAGAAAATCTTTTCCATTGGTTTTTCATTCCCCCTTTCAGTTCCCCAACTTTCCAACTTCCATGGTGTGAAGTTGTATTCTTTGCCCGACTTTCAGTCTTTATCAATTTATGTTGCACGAGTCAGTAGTTTTTATCTAATAGTGAGTGAGCAAGCTATGTCTATTGTATTTGTGATGCTTGTGTTTGGTTTTGTGGGGACTGAAATCTTCATCTTCTTATGCTCAGAGCCAGATTCATTTTGAATGTATTGCTTACAAAATTTCTATAAAACTAATTGGAACTGCCCTCCTTCTCTCTCTCTCTCTCTCTCTCTCTCTTTTTTTTCTTGCAAACAGAAACCACCTCCGAGTTAATGTTAAATTAATGCCTTCTATATCTTTTCTTCATTTGTTATCTGTGGTCTACTCTAGTTTTCTGCTGCCAAATCACTTCGCACCCCTAAACTGGCCCTATGATATATGATGCCTTTGCTTATCCAGGTTAGATTATCTTTGGTATTTCCCTAGACTTGGGTACTGTTTCGTGCATTACTGCATTCAACGTACTTTACTCACACTTAACATAGCTTGTGCAGAAATCAGATATTATACGTGTTCTGTTCCTTCTAATTTTAGTCTTACAACTAGTAGTATGAAAACTATAAATCTACAGTAAGTTACAGATCTACAATCATATTCTCTTGTATAGGCCAAACAGTCACTTTTGCTGCTAATACTTCATATTTACACAATAAATTTCACGAAATTATAGGTTGGTTGGGATGAGTCAACAGCAGGCGACAGGCAACCAAGGGTTTCCTTGTGGGAGATTGAGCCTTTGACTACTTTTCCAATGTATCCTTCTCTGTTCCCTCTTAGGCTAAAACGGCCTTTGTATCCAGGAACTTCATCTTATCAAGGTATGGTATACTGAATGGTCATGTGGTTGGAGACTGACGCTGTAAATCCTGATCTTTAAGTCTATGTTTTTAGTAAAATTGTAAAATCTGCAATTTAATTTATCGGGAAAAAAAGATAAAAGAAAAAGAAAAAGAAAAAGAAAAAGTAAAAGGAATTGGCCAACTTAATTTTATGTCTCTTCTAACCCCCAATGGATCTTCATCCCCACCAAATTATCTAGAAGCCTATGCTAGTAATTTTTATCCTTTGCTCATGCAGATAGTAACACTGAAGCTATTAATCGCATGCCATGGTTGAGAGGGAATAGTGGTGAGCTAGGACCTCATTCGGTGAATCTTCAGTCTTTTGGCATGCTTCCATGGATGCAACAGAGAGTCGATTCAACGATTCTCCCAAATGATCTTAATCAGCACTATCAAGCTATGCTGGCCAATGGCTTGCAATGTTATGGGAGTGGAGATTTGCTGAAACAGCAATTAATGCAGTTTCAGCAGCCTGTCCAATATCTTCAACATGCAAGTAGTGATAATTCCATTCTGCAGCAGCAGCAGCAGCAAGTAATGCAGCAAGCAGTTCATCAGCATATGCTGCCTGCTCAAACCCAAATGCTGTCAGAGAACCTGCAAAGGCAACAACAGCAACAATCCAACCAGTCGGAGGAACAGGCTATTCAACACGCTTACCGAGAAGCATTCCAAATCCCACGTGACCAGCTCCAGCAGAGGCAACAACCACCAAACATTCCGTCTCCATTTTCAAAAGAAGATTTTGCAGATTTGAACTCAAAATTTTCAGCATCTGTTGCTCCTTCAGGCGTGCAAAATATGCTAGGTTCTTTTTGTTCTGAAGGAAGTAGTAATTCCTTGAATATCAACAGAACTGGTCAGTCTGTGGTCATTGAGCAGCCGTCCCAACAATCGTGGATATCAAAATTTACGCAGTCTCAACTAAATAGTTGCTCAAACTCATCACCACTTCCGATGTATGGGAAAGATACTTTGAATCCTCGGGAAAATTGTAGCTTGGATACCCAAAATCAAGCTCTTTTTGGTGCTAGTATTGATTCTTCAGGGCTTCTCCTTCCGACCACAGTCTCTAATGTTACTACTACATGTGCTGATATTTCCTCAATGCCACTTGGGACGAATTCTGGATATCAGAATTCTCTGTATGGTTATGTGCAAGACTCATCTGAGTTGTTGCACAATGCAGGACAAAATGATTCACAAAATGCATCCCATACGTTTGTGAAGGTGCTACTTCTGCTCTCATTTCATTGGCATTTAGTGCATGTGACAATCATGCGAGTAATAAAGTTTTTTTTGTCCATGCAGGTTTACAAATCGGGGTGTGTTGGGAGATCACTGGATATCACCCAGTTCCACAGCTATCATGAGCTGCGACGGGAATTGGGTCAGATGTTCGGGATCGAGGGGTTCCTTGAAGATCCTCAAAGATCAGGCTGGCAGCTTGTATTTGTCGACAGGGAGAATGATATTCTTCTCCTTGGAGACGACCCATGGGAGTAAGTACTGAATTGTGGGAAGACTTAAATATGTAGAATTTTTTTTTTTTTTATTCAATTTTCCAATATGACAGAATGAAGAGCATGAGCTTTCAATACTTTTTCCTTATGTATAGGGTAGCTTTTTCTTATTTACTGTAGTTTAATACTCTAAAGTTATCTTACCTTTGTGTGTTTGATATCTATTCAGCCCCTGTGGTAGTATCCAATCTTTTAGGAAGTGGCTTTTTTTAAGTCATATTATAACATTGTAATCTTCTTTTTTGTTTCTCTGGCGTCGTATTTTTCAGGGCGTTTGTCAATAACGTCTGGTATATAAAAATTCTTTCATCCGAAGATGTGCAGAAGCTGGGAAAGGAAGAGGCTGAATTACTGAACCGTGGGGCGGTTGAAAGGATGAGCAGCAGCACTAGTGCTGATGATCGAGATCTTGTTTCTGGAATGCCATCTTTAGGATCACTCGAGTATTGATTGGTGTAATGCTCTAAAAGAAGAAGACTGGTTCTGATTCTCTTCTTTCCAAGGAGTCAGATATCTAGTTTCATCCCTCTTTATCTATTGGCTTCTTTAGCTTTTCAAGTAATCAGTCCATCACCCATTTGTATGTTGAGTTTTTCCTTTCAATCTTGCTGTAGTAGGAAGTTAAGTCATCTCCCATTTGTATGGTGTAGCCTTCACTGCAATGCTGTTGTACGAGTTAATATTATTCACTGTACGGCTCAAAATCAGACCGTGATCTAAACTAAGAATCTCCGAAGTGTTAAACTTGTTATTTCAGTTCAACTTTGTCGAATAACCCTTGAAATAACTGATTCTGTATCAGTTTCGGTCTCTGTTTTTTTTTCTCACACAAGGAAGTTGAGGATCTCCAGCTGCATGCTTTTTCCTGTAGGTAAATGTTCCTAAATCTTACAGATGTTTCTTTTCGCATAAAATTATCGCTCTTATGAATCTAATGTACTCAATCCTGCTTTACGCATGTACTGATGTACATCGTGCTTAGGCGGGCACGTTCCAGTGAAATTTTCTATTTAGAGGATTCAATACTTGGTTGTATTATGTTTATTGATTTGTCATTCAACCAACGATGTTTCTGTTTTAGCCGTGCTTGGTTATACTTTGAGGTCCACACAGGTGGAGTTAAATATATGAAGATGTTTGCCCCAAGCAAAAAAGAAAGAAAATAGAGTAGAATCACATTATATTATTTCCTCTAGGGAAACTTACACAAATGTCCCAAATAAATCTCAATTTACCAACCTCTAGCCATTTGTCATAAACTTACCAAGACTAGCCAATAAAAATTGAAAAACCAAATAATAGGGTTTTTTCTATCAAAGAATCACATGCAAAAATTACCTTCCATATTTTTAAGCGTGATTAGCAACATTAGATACAAGACGGAAAAGAAATTTCATGGACGGGATAGCAAATAAGGTGATGAAATCCAAAAATCATTACAATATTCCAAAAATCTAAACAAAAAAGGAACTTTTTCAATGGGTATAGTTGAAATTCATTGAAAATATACAGATAAGCCAATATACACAATTTGAGGAAGATTGGAGATGATTTGGACTGGTTTTGCATCAGAATTCGTAATTAAATCGAGTTCAAAAAAGTCTGTTGCGACACATGTATCAAACATGTATCACGCATGTATCTCACACATAAGTATACATGGATATACATCTGATACATAATTGATACAAGTATGATACATATGTGATACACATCATTTTTTTTTCATGTTCAGTTTTTACTTCGAATTTTCAATTCAAACCACCTCAAAACTTCACCAAATCATCCTAAAACAGAGATTCAAGCTCCTTAAGTTGTGCCCAATCTATTCTAATAACACCCACTCAAAACAAAGCAAAAATTTGATATTTTTTTGCTACAAATAGCTAATTGGCTAATTTGGCTAATGTTAGTAATATTTTATCAATCGACCAATTTTTGTAATGAGCTACTTATAAATGGACATAGCTGGTAATTTCCCTTTCCTCTATTCCAATTTATATTGAGACCTCTCAAAATGTTTGACACAATTTCATTTCTTTCTTATTTTCACAACTTTCAAACGGATTAAATTGGTCGAACTTTAAACTTTGATGGTACTATGTTCTCTATCAAACTGATTTTTTCACCATTACTTTACTATTCTAGTCTACTAGCACTAATATAATACACAAGGCAAAATGAATATCTTAAGTTCTATATTCACTAAAGCATTGTTGTATAAATTGAAACAGAGAAAGAACTTTTAAAAATTGGCCTAGCCATTTTGCCTTTGCGAATTTTGCATTTTGCGTTCGAGTTCCATTATTCCATGAACTTCTTCGTCTATGATTTATCAGGAGGCTGTGTCTTGACTTGAGCATTATAGGTTTTGATGATTTGACAAAGAAACACCCACATGAACCAGGTTTATGGACACTATACGCAGGTTACAGTCGTAAACAAGCAAAAGGCATACACATAAAAGTGATAAGTATAAGTGATTATTTCTGATGAACACCGAATAAAAAGATTGCATGTGTACTAAGGAGCAGGACTCCTTACTTGAATATAACTCATTCCAAGATAAAGTAAGAGTTGGAGGTTAAGTTCAGTAGAACTATTCCACCAAGAAAGAGTAAAGCATTAGACTTCTAATTACTCTTTATTCTAATAGCTCTATAAATATTAGTGTTGTTCTCTTTTAAAGGTGACACATATATACAGAAGTAAAAACAAGAATTAACAGCAAAATAGCAAGGCACTTTATGAAAAATTCATGTGAGACTTGAGGGTGTAAAGCTGAAGCTACACGAACCAGATTGAAGAACCAGTTCCATAAAGAGTTTTATGAGTCTGTCTTTATTTCTATTTCAGGGTGTGGTAGGTGTTTTAAATTGTACCTTTCAGCTTTCTTTAGAAGCAATTGTATTAGGTATTTGAGTTGTTTGTTCAAGTTAGAGTTAACTTTAAGTAGTCGCAACAACCTCCGATTTTGTCGCCACAAGGGTTAGAGTTTAATCCTTAGGTTTGCAATGGTTTTGTAAACTATGTTTTCGCTCAGAGTTTAGTGAAGTATTGGGAAAATCCTACCGAGTAGTAGGTCGTATTTTTTTACCTTTTGAGTCGGGTGGTTTTCATTCAAAAATACTGTATTCTTTACTTTTTGCATTACTTTTTTATGCAATAGTAGTATAAGAAACAAGTAGAAGAACCACGTCCTTCAATATATCAGTGTACGTAAAAATTTGGTATCACCCAAACCTCTCTCCCTTTTTTGTGGTATTGAAGTATAAAACCTCAACTGGTATCAGAACATGTTATCCTTGAAGTGAATTACACCTTAGGAAGAAGATCAAATGAGTACACCACCTGAAAACAGTGAAGGGCAATTCACCACTAGGTCACCACTATTTAATGGCCATTACTGCTCTTGGTGAAAATAGAGGATGAGAGATTACCTGCAGGGCGGGGACTATGAGCTATAAGACATAGTTACTATGTCACGACTCAAAATCCAATAGTCTTGATGACATCTAACTCAACCTGCTAGGTAAGCCAAATAATAATTTCACAATTCAAATGAAGATAAATAGGAACTCATTAAATGAAATAACTGAACTTCTATATATTAACTCAAGTATTGGTAGTACAAATTACGAGCTTCTAATACTTAGAATTTACAAAGCTAGTGCAAAATGAATACATAAACAGATTCGCCAAATCTAGAGCTACCAAGAACAAGTGGCAGTTATATCCGGAAAGCAGGTGTATTTTCAATGCCAGCTCCCGCCATACACAGTAGCATCAACTCTAAGATCTGCACGTAAAATGCAAAAGTATAGTATGAGTACAACCGACCCCATGTAATCAATAAGTAACAAACCTAACATCGGGTTGAAAGTAGTGATGAGCTCGAAAGAAGGTCAAAGCCTAACACCAAGAGCCAATAACAACTCGTAATAATATAATGAAGATAGTAAAGATAAATAACTCAAGAGATATATGCTCAGCTCGTTCACAGTTACGGAAAAGTAGACGTGCTTTTAAGTGTGATAGTTAAAGTCCAATGCTTACCACCAAAATAAACTAAAAATGATTTTAATAAAAGAACTGTATTTATCAATTCACAACACTAGATAAGAATTTTGGTTTACAAATTAGCATGAGAAAATTATATCTCTATGCCTACATGTCAAGTCATCAATTATCATATACCATCTAGCATGAGGAATATACATCTCTATGCTTATATGTAAAACATACATGTCAAATAATCAAATGTCATATTACCGTCTAGCATGAGGAAAGTAAATCTCTATGCCAACATGATAAATGTTCATGTCAACTCAATATCAACAGTGAAACCATAAAGAATAACCGCACTTATCACATTCACGGTGCACGATATAAGGCCCTCACCATCACACACATCAACACTTAGCAATATAACGGAGCCTGGCATAAATGCCCTCATCAAAGCACATATATAAAACATTGTGCCTGCGCCCACTGCTGGCATGTCAGACTCCGGAAAGGTGGATCCTAACTAAGAGCTAATTAAAAAAATAGTTATTGAAAGAATAAGTCTGACTCCAAGTGTAGTGATGTGATCATCAAGAAATATTTCCATCTCTAATGAAAATTCTTCTAGCTCCGCTTCCTGCTCTTCCAATTCAGAAAGACTTGTCGTAAAAAATATGTTAGTCATAATCACTTAGTCCAATAGTGGGGTCTGGTGCACGCATCAACCCAAATCAATAACACATAGCCCACACGTCACCTCAAAATCAATAATAAATCGGCTCTATGTCCCAACTCAGTCATTAACCGTTCGAGTCTCAGAAAAACACATCTCACAATACTCATTTCAACAGTGTTACATACATGAATCATTAACAACATGCGAGGAATCAAATAAGAAAGTACTGAGATAGAGATATCATACACGGATATAGCATCACGACTGATAGTATATGTACAATTAAGGCAATAAGCTCATAAACAACAAGAATAGCCCTATCAAGTCTCAAACAAGTAGCATATAGCCTAGACATAATTGTTTAATATGAATCAGAACTCAAATGATCATACATGTCTAGAAAATACGGATATACCAAAGCATAATAGCAAAACAATCTCATAATAGCCTAAAAGCCACTTCATAATCATGAACACTCCGGTGCATGCACTCCCACCAACTAGTGCGTACGTCACACAAATACCTCTCATATAAAAGAGTTCACAGGGTTAAATATCCCGTATGCTATAGGAAACAAACACAAATAATAAAGATCGAATTTTAATTAAATACTCAAGTTCAACCAAAAAGTCAACCTGGGCCCCACACCCGAAATCCGACAAAATTCACAAATTCCAATAGCCCATTCAATTACGAGTCCAACCATAATAATTTCTCTCAAATTCGACTCCGAATCAATGCTCAAAACTGAACTAATCACTCTAGGAAAGTTTAGACAAAAAACCCCAATTTCTCTTTTAAATTCATCAATCAAATACCAAAATCAAATATGAAATCATGTAATATAATCAAATCTGAGTATAAAATACTTACGCCAAGCCATGTGGTGAAAATCCTCTCCAAAATCGCCCAAATCCAAGCTCCCAAACTCAAAATGTGATAAAATAACTCAAAGGTCCGAAATAAAGTGCTTATAGATCTGCTCCATGTAAACCCTACGCGAACGTAGAAGAATCCGCGCGTTCGTGATGAAAAAAAAAATACAGCACCACAAATACCTCTACGCATTCGCGACATAGACCTTTCCAACACTATGTACACCTAACCCAGAACTTCACAAACACGACGTAGACTACGCGAACGTGAAGACAATTACCTCCAACTCCCAACTCTTATATGCGGACACGGACCTACAGTACGAACGTGATGACCCATGCCTCAAAAAGCTACGCAAATGTGAATCTCAAGTCGCAAACATGATAAAGATAATCACCCAGCTCCCATTATACACTATGCGATCGCGACCTCATCTTCGCGATCGTGAAGAACAACTGAAACACCAGAAATCAACAGAAAAACAGCCACGCCAAAATGGTTTGAAACCCGTCCGAACTTTACCCGAGTACCTTGGGATACCATCTGAACATACTTAAACGTTCCAAAACATAACACAGACCTATTCGAGGCCTCAAATTACACATAAAAGTATCAAAAGCATAAAACGTACCTCAAATCAAACTTAATAAACTTTCAACTTCCAAAACTCGTGCCAAACCATACCAACTCAACTCGGAATGATCTCAATTTTTTTTGTACACAAGTTCCAAATGGAATAACAAACCTATTCAAACTTCCAAAACAACAATCCGAACCCGCTATCATCAAAGTCAACTCCCGATCAAACTTATGAACATTCCAAACTTTTAAATTGCCAACTTTTGCCAATTATGGCCAAAACCTTCTAGAAGTCTCCAAATGCAAATACGGGCGTACGACCAAGTCCTAAATCACCATTCAAACCTAACAGAACCATCAAAACTCCTATGTGGGGTCAAATAAAAAGTTAAACTTGGTCAACTCTTGCAACTTAAAGCTTTCTAGTTGAGAATCATTCTTCCAAATCAATTCTAAATCACCCAAAAATCAAAACCAAAGATATACACAAGTCATATTACACCGCATGAATATACTGATGACCTCAAACCACAAATTTGGATGCAAATGTCCAAAATAACCGGTCGGATCGTTACATTCTCCCCCACTTAAACATACGTTCATCCTGGAACACGTCAAGAGTCGTTACAAATCCATCAAATCACTATGTATACTCACCATGAACGTACCCATGGGTGATCTCACGTCACCCAATTCCATATAAGACCGAAAACACTACCTCACTGAAGGCCCTTACTTCAACCTTAACCCATAAGCCTTAGAATCAATTCTCTAACATCTGAAATCCATTTCAAGACTCGATTCTCATATCTATACACTGTATAAGTCTGGATAAGCTGTATCAAGCCATAACTATAACCGAAAATATAATCACATGATATACTACATAACTTAGATACCTATAGCAATAGCTTCCGACCAAAATAGCTACCCATTAACAAATCAGGTACTGGTAAAAAACCCCTTCTCAACTAAAATCTTGTTCTGAACCTTCATACACTGCCATTGATGAAAGAAACATTCAAATACTCATAACCACTCATCAGATCAACAAGTCGTGGAGCTCTCACGCTCGATAAGACCCATAGCCAAAATCTAAGCTGACTAGTGACACTATTCTTTCCAACATACCCTAGTCAGATCCGATATCACTCATTCCAGGTCTAATAACCTCACCTCATATATAAGCTGATCACCCAAAATGCCATACCAATATCATCTATAGCCATACGCCATGCAACTCGTGCACCCAAACAAGCAACAACTTGAATGCTCCCAATAATGGAAAGCAAACCAAACAAGAGGATCGCCCCGCAAGCTCAACATATATCACCACAAGGTGCAATGCTATGAACCCATCACACATAGTATAACCAAGGCACACGAATCTAACACAAAAGGTCATACACCAGCATAACTCTGCTGCAGTGCATGACCCAATCAAAACACCGATCCATATGAAATACCTTAAGACATAATGTTTAGAACCAACAACCATACAAAAATCATCAACATCCACACGAAGTGCGTGAACATATATATGGATAAATGGGTAGCACAATATACCACTAATAGGAAAGACCATAACCAATGCACAATCAGACATTCACCACCTCATGAACCATCTCACCTCAAGGCCCAAACAAAAATGCATCATGTGAGCAAATAGCCAACATATCACAATCCATTGTAGCATAGAAGAGTAACACATAGAACATATCCAAACACGAACAAGCTTAACTCTAACCAAATGATACATCCCTCAACAATAGCAGTGCTGAGTAAACAATTCTGACTAGGTATAGAATACACATTCTCATTAGGCCTACTAACGAGCCCCAAAAGAGACTCCACTCATCCACAAAAATAGGAATAACCTTCCAAATTCCACAATAACCTAACCGTATCACCTACTATTAGTTGTCTAGCTTGGCCATACCTTTATAGTCCGTAACCAAGGAACAACCTGCCACTGAGAATCCTCCTAGTCTCCAAATACCTAGAATACATGAATCACCCTGATATGTTACATGTACTTTGGTTATAAGTACTTTACTTTATGTTTTAATGATCTAACAAGCTTACTATCCAAAACCAGATAAGGAACCTGTTACACATTTACAAGACCACAAGTTCAAAAGATTCCAGGTTAGGAATCAGCGTGGAATATAATTCAAATCCTTAAAGTGGAAGGAACAGATGAGGTACCAGGTCCCTACCAGTTCCTGAGGAGACAGTATGAAGTTAACTTTGCAGCTGGAAAGTTGCTGCTTGCACACGCTACTATGCAGAACATCACCGCAGTCAACTTTCCAAGGAAGGCTTTACCTACCTTGATTGCATCATTGTAAGTGATGTCACACATGTATATATGAATGCAAGGGAGGTAAAACAAATTACTCGAACATTTTGACAAACACATTAACATGACTATCTAGCAAACAAGTTTCAAGTGCTTCAAGAACAAAGAATAAAATAACTACAGACCAGTTCCAACATAGAGTTCTTGTATGTCCTTAGTTGATTTGTAACTTTGTAATAGTTCTTTAATTGTAATTCCATCTATCTTGTTTAGAAGCATTCTATATGAACCTATTTGTAAACTTAAACTGGTGTTTTTGAGTCTTGGTTAGAGTTAGTCATGTTGTAAAGTCTTTGTAATAGAGTTATTACAAAGTGGTTTGTAATAGAGTATTACAAGTTAGTGAGAGATTAAAAGGTTAATTCCTAGGTTTCATTGGTTGTAATCTGAAAGATTCTCAATACTGAAGTTAAAATCCTACAAGGGTCGGTCATGGTTTTTAATCCCGTTGAGCTGGAAATCTTCCACGTAAAATCATTTAATTACTGCTGTATGGGTGTGTACTGTTGGACCTATAGAGAACCTGGTTCTTTATAGAGTTTGGTGGACCCTTATATTCTATAAATTGGTATCAGCGCGGGTTCTTTCTATCAGGTTAACACCTAGAAATAATCCTCATGGCTGCTCCTCCAAACTTCGAAGAAGGCCAGTTCACGTACAGACCTCCTAGGTTCAATGGTCAATACTATTGGTGGTGGAAAACTAGGATGCATTACTTCATCATAGCTGAAGACTCTGAGTTATATGATGTAATATGTAATGAAACTGTTGTCCCTACAAAGAACCTTAGTGATATAGCTGTAGCCATTCCCAAGACGAGAAAAGAATTCAATGATGCTGATAGAAAGGCCATAGAAAAGAATTTTCGAGCAAAGAAAATTCTTGTGTGTGGTATTAGTCCTGATGAATATAGTAGGATATCAGCTTGTCCATCAGCAAAAGAGATCTGAGAGGCTCTTCAGATAGCTCATGAAGGAACAACTCAGGTAAAGCAATCCAAGATTGATATGCTCATAACAGAATATGAGCGCTTCTATAAAAGATGACGAATCCATCCAAGATATGCATACTCGATTCACCTCCATCATCAATGAGCTTCACTCTCTTGGTAAAAGTATTCCAAGAAACAAACTTGTCAGAAAAATCCTTAGTGTACAACCCAGTTCTTGGGAAAGCAAAGTTAACGCCATTGCAGAGGCTAAAGACTTGCAAATACTGACCATGGATGAACTTGTTGGAAACTTGAAAACCTACAAAATGAAGAAGAAGAAGGACAATGAAAGAAGAGAGCCCAAGATAGAGAAGTACCTGGTCCTCAAGATGGACAACAATGACTCAAGTGGTGAAGATGGGGACATGGCTTACTTGACAAAAAAGTTTCCAGAAGATGGTTTGCAGAAATGAAGGCGTTCCAAAAAGAGGTAGCTCTAGCAAGCCCAAAAATTATAGCATCTGTCTTAAATGTGGCAAAACAGGGCACTTCATCAAGGATTACCCCCTCCTAAAGCAAGTTCAATATAATAACAACTTTGACAAAGCAGCAAAGAGGAACCAGGTTCCTAAGAAACGCTTCAAGAGAAAGACTGATGCTGACAACTGTCGCACCCCCTTTTCCTTGCGAAGTCGGGTTTATGACATTTGGGAGGACAACTCATTCCTTTTGGGAATTGGGTTTGCATTTGAAGATTCGCCACCTAATGGTTAGGGTGCATTAGGACACCAAAAGGGTTTTGCTTTGAGCAAACAGAGATAGGGTAAGGGCTTAAAATTTTTCTAAGGGGAAGGTGTTAGACACCCCTAAGAATCTACTAGTGTAGTTCCCGACCAGACTATTATTGTGAATTTAGGTGCAAATAACATGTGGATAAATAAAGCTTCAAATAAGGGGGGGAGGGGGGGTTCACATAATGGTTTACAAATAAACAAAGTTGGAAAGAGCAATTAGAAAAGAGGACCTTTAAAAGAAAGAGCTGAAATTGTTAAAAGAAGTAAAGAAATAAAGGGAGGGGGGTCCTAGGTTTATTAAAAATATAGATCACCCCACACAATGCCTGGTAATCACTCCTCAATGAGGGGCTACACGTGACATTATCGCGTGGTCATCATATCCATATCTAGCTTTCCCAATCCGCTAAGGTATTAAAGCGTGGAATGATCTCGATTACTTATTGTATGCTATTACCCAATCCTATCGGTCTCAGTGGCACTTAGGACTACTAATCCTAAAGGGGAGGTATATTGGGCTTATTGAGGTTTCAAAAGGTAAAAATATACGACATACAAAAAAACACATATTGCACATTTAGGGGGAAGCATATGAACAAACACAGGCTCAATTACACCTCATTGAACGAAAAGCACACAATTAGCATGACTTCACATACTGGTTAAGGTCTGATTAAATACCAAACATGAGAGAGCTTAAAGATTGAGGCAGACTGATTTATTACATAATTTAGATAAAAAGCCCGAATCAGGCCTGCCTGCTGGTTGTAATTAATAGAACAGATTTAGTTTAGTTATTACCCTATGGCTTGCTTAAGTGTAAGGACGGGGTCCTATAGGCATAATATCTACTGAATTCAGAAAATAGCAAGGCTTGAAATGAATTATTTGAATGCATACTTGTTAAACTCGTTAAGTGAGGGAATCAAATTATTAAAAGAGAGGCATGATTTGACGAATTTATTATAAGTTCTATAACCGACAGTATCCATTGTTACTGGTTTTATATCTAACACTGAGTGAGGCGAATCAGCTTCAATTAGAAATTCCTATAGGCATTCTTTCTATGCGTTGCTAATTTTAGACTTTGTAGACAGGGTGTAAAAATGCAGAAGCCTTATAGACATAGTATCTAAATGCACAATGCTTGTGTTAAACCTATAAACATGGTATCTAGATGCAAAATTTATTTACAACCTATGAACATGGTATCAAGATGTAATTGAATATGCAGAATTGAACAATCCTATAGACATAATTTCTATACGAAGTTGGATATGTAGAATTCAAAATAGACTTATAGGCATGATTTCTAATTGAATTTGCAGAATTTGAGATATCTATAGACATGGTTTCTATATGAAGTTGGGATATGCAGGAATATAGTAGTCCTACAGTCATGATTTCTATATGTATTTAAAATATGCAAAATTATAATGGACCTATAGGCATGATTTCTATATGTATCTGAATATGTAAAATTGTAATAGACTTATAGATATGATTTCTACATGTTTTTGAATATGCAGAATTATAATGGACCTATAAGCATGATTTTTACCCTTTGCATGCATAGTTACCCACCCTCTTTTTACTAGCTAGCCCCAAGCATTTATTATAACTTATTAGAAACCAGAATGAATAAAAAATTACATAAAATAAAAGTAAAAAAAAAGTACAACCAAAGGAGAGCCTGATTCAGACTTTCTGTCTGAAATATGAGATAGACCAACTCTAAGACCACTGATCCAAAGCATTTCTCTAATCTGAGTGTGTCAAAGTTCCCTAAGAGCCTCAATGGGACTCCGGGCAGTGCTCACACCCAAATTGTATCACCAGAATAGGGACAAGTGTAGTGTGGAAGGGCCAGCCCTCAAGTATCCAAGTTTTGAGGGAGCTCAAAGGGTCCCAAGGCAAGGCTCACAAGAGGGGGGCAGAACTTAAAGTCTAAGAGAGAGTGCAAGTGAAGAACTGAATTCTAAGGAATAAATGAGAGGGTAACAGCTACCAACAGGTACACAAAGGGGTTCGGGGGAATAGGGAATTGTAAATAACCTATTGCTTAGGCTAGGGCAAGCTTTAGGCATGGCCAGTAATGGAGGATGCTGGCATGCCTATCGGTCTGCCAGGACACATAATATTAGAGGCTAGGATCCTAGGGGATCAAGTTTAAGTTGCGGATAATAATTTGCAGTACTGCCATGCCTCAAACCATAGCATAAACACATGGGGGGGGGTTGTGGTTTTCGGATTCATAATAGATTTAGAATAGGCAGAAGGAAAAATCATAAACAACATGCTAAAGTAAGCATTGAATTATACATAAGCAGTAGGCAGACATGCAAGTAAAGGTAGTAAATAAACACATTGTTGTGATTGCTGAAAACCTTAATCAGGACATACCAGTTTCAAAGAAGCAAAATACAGTAGTAGCAGTACTTAAAAAACATGCCACAACACAAGTAACAAGAGAGAATGCCTTTTGAATGTGGGTGTGAGTTCAAAAAATAAAGAGTGTTCGTGTGTTTGTGTCAATGAAGGAGCAGGTATTTATAGTGTGAAAATAGGTTGAAAATAAGGCAAGAAAATAACCATGTGTCAATTAAAATCAATCAGTATAAGAACTTCCTTTAATTAAGGAGTTCAAACATAAACGGTAATGAACAGAAATCATTTAAGGAAAGAGATCGAGTAAGCATCTTGTGCAAAGTAGGCAATTAGAGGTAAATACATATGAGTTTAATTAAGGGAAGAATCTTTAAAATACACGGTTAAGCAAATAAGGTAAGTAACACAATAAAATCAATCAGTACATAGTAAATCAAGGAGTTAGGGATTCAAAATTACTGGTTCATGGGTGAACCAAGTCAAAAAGGCTAGGGAAAGTTTTCGAATCAAACAAAGTAATAGGGAAATCAACAAACAAGGAAAGAATCAATAAGACTTACACAAAGGCGGTATGAAATCAATGAAGAATTGAAAGTCATTTTAGAGGGGAAGTTTAGCATATATAAAGGGTACACAAGTATTTGCATGCGAGGTTGAATTTAGGATAAAAAAAGCGTCATGCAATCACAAAAATCAGTAAGTAGTGAACTATAGGAACATGGTAGTCATTTTAGTGACAAAGAACAGGGAAAGTATCGAATAACATGCAGAGGGTCTAGTGGAAAGACCTTAGAAAAGTTTAGCGGGGAATCGAAATCATATGAAGAATCACATGTCGAAACAAAGATTTCGAAGCCCAATCGAGCAGTAGATAAAATAACTTTAGAAACTCGAATAGGTCCGAAGAAGTTAGGGATTTGAAATCAAACAAGTTCAGAGATGAAGAACAAGCAAATCACATAACAAATGGTCTCACAACTCGAATGAATCCCCAAATTTTAGGGCTTTGCCATCAATCGAGTGTAGAGATGAAAAGACAAGCAATCAAGGTAAAAGGTACTAACAAAATAAGTTCAGAAATATTGGAGAGGAACTGAGACTTTTTAACATGCATTTTCCAGCTGAAGAAACTCACAAGAAACATAGTAGGAGAATAACATAAGAAATACAGTAGAAAACTCATAAGAAACATAGTAGAAGAACAATAGAAGAAACACAGTAGGAGAACTCATAAAAAATGTGGTAGAAAAAACACATAAGAAACACAGTAGAACATGCTAAAGATCAGAGAATCTTCTAAAAACTTAACAAAAACCCTAAATCGGAAAAGTTAAAGGTTTTGAAAGCATAGTTTTGAAAGAAATCTCGAGAAACCATTTAAAAATTTAAGGAAAACACAGATCTAGAACACATCTAAAGAAATCAGAAGTACCTGAAAGGGTTAGGGTTTTAGAAGAAACCCAGAGGATGAGAAAGGCTTGGAAATCGCCGATCTAAGCATGAGAGGTCGAGATCAGGCTTGAATAGACATAGCTGGCCAGAGCAAGGTCGAAGATGACCGGAGACAGCATAACACTAAAATAGACCAAGGTTTGGACCAAATCTCTTCAAGGTCTGGCCTTGAAGCCATGATAATCGAGCATGTAAGAGTCGTAGGAGGTAGATATAGGGCTTCAATGGCCTTGGAAACTATGGATTCCGGTGATTTTAGGGTGGAAGTGAGGGGAGGCGGGCTAGGGTTTTTGAGAGAGAATTGGGAGAGGAGGAATCCAGAGGTGGCTATAGGTGAGAAGTGATTAGGGTTTGGGGGGTATTGAGGAATTAAAAATGGAAAGGTTAAACATGGGTCATTGATCTAAGTGATCAACGGCTGGGATCAAAAAAGGGGTCCGAGCGGGTTATTTGAATGGGTCGTGGTTCGGGTAGATTCAATATTTGGGCTAGGTAATTGGATTTGAAATTGGGTTCAATTAGGGATTCAAATATGGCCAAAATTGAAATGAAATGGGCTAACATTTAAATAGCCACTTTTCCCTTGTTTAATTTTTATAAAAAATAGTAAAATAATTTCTAAAAACAAATTAAAGGTACTAAAATAATTAATAGTACATAACTATCAAATTAAAAATACTGGAGTTAATTTTATAAATATAAACACAATTAGATCTTAGAAGAGGCTAACATTGCAATTATACGCAATTTGACTTTAAAAATACAAAAAACCTGTAAAATATGCAAAAAATTATGTTAGATATATTTTAGTATAAATATGAGAATCCAATAAATGAATTGCCCAAATGATAATTTTGGGAATAATTATTAGGTTTTCCTTGATGAAACATGGCATAAATTGATTTAAAAAATCTTTAAAAATTAAGAGAAAAATAATAAAACCTTGGGACACTTATATATGCATATACATGATATTTTGAGAGTATTTTTGCATATTAAAATATACAGAGAAAATTTGGGTATCAACAACTGCCCCTCTTTACCCGGGAAGGATGGAAAAGTTGTCGGGTAAAGATATGATGGCCAATCTTGACCGAACGAAATGGTTTGAGGAGACTTAGGCCGTACTCTGGTTTTTGAGTTGCCTACATATCCCTGGTTTTACTAAAATTAGGCCGTATGTAGTTAGGGATCCGTCAGCGGAATATGCCGATGGGGACTTTTCAAGAATGGACGCAATATTCAGGTTGGGGTGAATGGTTTGAAACCTGATAGGGCTGTGGGAACTGGAATGGAATTGATCCTGTCGAGATGGCCGTTGCTCGCTGTTTTACCTGCAAGTAAGCGATACAAGCATATATTGTGCGTAAATTTAAACGTGATGCAAGTTCCCATCGGACCATGAATATTGTCTTTGGATGGTTAGGATGACGTCCTTAGACCATGATGTCTTGGGCCATGATACGTATAATAAAGGATTTGCAGGCCATGAAAAGATGCTCTCGTGCTATGAGAATGATGCCTCCGAACCATGATGCCTTTGAATAATGATATGTAAAAGATTAAAGGAATCCTCAGGCCATGGCATGGCGTTCTCGGGCTATGCAAATGGTGCCTCCGAACAATGACGCCCTTGGATAATTTGGCTCTTTCATCCCATGGAATGCAGTATTTGGCGATCTTTCAGCCCATGAGATGGAAAAGGTGGTGATCTTTTAGCCATGCAAGCGTAAATAAAGTAGCGATCTTTTAGCCATGCAAATGTAAATAAAGTGGAGATCTTTCAACCGTGCAAATGTAAATAAAGTGATGATCTTTTAGCCATGCAAATGTAAATAAAGTGGCGATCTTTCAGCCGTGCAAATGGAAATAAAGTGGTGATCTTTCAGCCGTGTAAATGTAAATAAAGTGGCATTCTTTTAGCCATGCAATCGTAAATAAAGTGGTGATCTTTCAGCCATGCAGATGCAGATGGAGACAGTATTTAGTCTTAGAAGACAGAATGGTAGCCTTATGCAATGCAGAAAATGCAGATGGAGATAGTGTTTAGTCTCGAAAGGCAGAATGGTAGCCTTATGCAATGCAAAAAATGCAGATGGAGACAATGTTTAGTCTCGGAAGGCAGAATGGTAGCGTTATGCAATGCAAAAATAAAATAAAGTGGCAAATGATAATAGAGTTTCTTAGCTGCTAGCAGATTGTGATATTGTGATTGCCGGGGACATTATGATATAGGGAATGCCACCGGCATGCGTGGATAGCAAATATCGATAAGTGCAACAATCCTGAGAGTTGTATTCATGAGCAATGTTTATCTCGTGAGAGTATAGTATGTCAGATGCTTTCGCAATCGAAGTGTCTGCTCCAAAGAAAAATCATGAGTTTTTTCTAGAGGGGAGGTTAGTTCGTATCCTTGCTGGCCTTGCTTGACCTATTCGGCTTTGATCTGGTGATACGATATGTATCATTGTGGGTAGCGTCGCTGAACAAAGCGATTTCGATAATAAACATGCATGAATTTGTAAATATATGACATAAGTATATATTTAAGAGATAGTTTTTTAGATGAACCGATGGCTATGACGTGGCTCAAGACATTGCAACTTCTCTTGTTATGGAATTTTGAGGGTTCTCCTTAAAATTCTGCCCCAATTTAACGGGTTGATGCTTCCGATGGCTGCTTGCGATGACTGGCTAAAATTGCTTTAGAATTTTGAGGGTCCTCCTCAAAATTCTGCCCTAGTTTCCAATTACAAGGGAAAATGAAGATTTTATTGAATTATGATCGAACCCATAAGGCTGCCTACGTATCCCCTCTTAAATGGGAATCAGGTAAGATGTAGTTCAAATTACATCATATAGAAAAGCATAAGATTACACATAGTAGCGCTTGATTGCATCTGAATTGATTGGTTTTGGCCAAACTTCTCCGTCTATTTCTGCAAGTATAAGGTCTCCTCCTATCAGAACTCGATGAACCATGTATGGACCTTGCTAGTTGAGAGAGAATTTCCCCTTGGCTTCATCTTGATGCGGGAAAGTTTTCTTTAACACTAGCTACCCCAGTGTGAACTATCTCAGCTTGAGTCTCTTGTTGAAGGCTTTGGACATTCTATTCTGATAAAACTGACCGTGTCTGACTACATTCATTCTTTTCCCATCTATAAGAGCTAGCTGCTCGTAACAACTCTTCACCCATTCTACATCGTCGAGCTCAGCTTCTTGTGTGATTCTTAAGGAAGGAATTTCTACTTTGGCAGGAATGACGGATACTGTACCATAAACCAGTATATAGGGGGTTGTCCCAGTTGATGTGCGGATAGTGGTGCGATACCCCAATAGAGCAAATGATAGCTTTTCATGCCATTGCTTATGCTTCTCTATCATTTTCCTCAATATCTTCTTTATGTTCTTGTTAGCGACTTCTAAGGTCCATTCATCTGAGTCCTGTAGGCTGTGGAATTCTTGTGTTTGATCTTGTAGGTTTTACACATAGCTTTCATTAAGTCACAGTTGAGGTTGGAGCCATTGTCAGTAATTATCGATTTTGGAATCCCGAATCGACAAACGATACGATCACGGACAAAGTCTGCCATGACTTTCTTAGTCAGTGCTCTGTAAGATGTCGCTTCAACACATTTAGTAAATAGTCGATTGCTACTAGGATGAGCCTGTGCCCGTTGGAAGAGGCCGACTTGATTGGTCGAATAACATCCATTCCCCAAGCGGCAAACGGACATGGTAAACTTGTTGCATTAAGCTCGTTTGGAAGTACCTTTATCATGTTTGCATGTATCTGACAGCGGTGGCACTTCCGAACATACTGGATGCAATCCGTCTTCCAAAATAAACCAGCCCAGAGTATCTTTTTGGCTAAGACAAAATCGTTAATATGTGGACCGCAGGTACCAACATGGATTTCTTCTAGCAGCTTAGATGCTTCCTTTGCATCGACACACCATAATAACCTTAAATCAGGAGTCCCCCTGTATAGGATTCCTCCGCTATGAAAGACGTTGTTGGATAACCTTCAAAGGGACGCTTCTGAATAGGACATGCAAGCTCTAGGTATTTTACCTTGGCTAAATATTCCCTGATATCATGAAACCAAGGCTTTCCGTCTGCTTCTTATTCAACATAGACACAATAAGCTGGCTGATCGTGGATATTTACTGGAGTGGGATCAATGAAGTTTTTGTCTGGATGTTGTATCATGAATGACATGGTAGACAATGCATCGACGAATTCATTTTGTATTCTAGGAATATGTCGGAATTCTGTCTTTGTGAACCTCTTTCTCAATTCCTGCACGTTGTACAGATATGAGAGTATCTTAGAGTTCTTGGTTGCCCATTCTTCTTGGACCTAATATATGAGTAAATCTGAATCTCCGATCACCAGTAACTCCTGAATGTTCATGTCAATAGCCATCTTGAGCCCTAAGATGCAAGCTTGATACTTGGCCATATTGTCGGGGCACGAGAACCTGATTTTGGCAGACACCGAATAATGTTGACCGGTTTTTGATACTAGGACTACTCCTATGCTAACTTCTTTGAAATTTTCTGCTCCATCGAAGAACATTCTCCAACCGTCATAGGATTCTACAATGTCTTCTCCTATGAATGATACCTCCTCGTCAGGAAAATACGTTTTCAGGGGTTCGTATTCTCCATCTACGGGATTTTTAGCAAGGTGATCTGCTAGTGCGTGTCCCTTTATTGCCTTCTGAGTTACCTAAACAATGTCAAATTCACTCAATAGGATTTGCCACTTGGCGAGCTTGCCAGTGGGCATGGGCTTATGAAAGATGTACTTCAAAGGGTCCATCCTTGATATGAGATATGTAGTATAGGCATAGAAGTAATGTCTCAGCTTTTGGGCCACCCAAGTCAGAGCACAACAGGTACGCTCTAACAGAGAATACCGGGCTTCGTACGAAGTGAACTTCTTGCTGAGATAGCAAATGGCCTGCTCTTTCTTTCCTATTTCATCATGCTACCCCAAGACGCAACCGAAGGCACCATCTAATACTGCGATGTAGAGTAGCAAAGGTCTACCTAGATCAGGCGAGACTAAGACTGGTGGTGTTGACAGGTATTCCTTGATCATGTTGAAAGCTTTCTGGCATTCATCCGTCCGCTTGGTGGCGGCATCCTTTTTCAACATCTTGAAGATTGGCTCACAGATGATCGTGGACTGTGCTATAAACCGGTTGATATAGTTAAGCCTTCCCAAGAAACTCATCACGTCCTTCTTATTCTTTGGCAGTGGAAGTTCCTGAATAGCCTTGACCTTTGACGGATCCAATTCTATTCCCCAGTGACTCACAATAAACCCAAGTAATTTTCCAACAGAAACCCCAAATACACACTTTACGGGATTTAGCTTTAGGTTGTATCTTCGCAATCTGTTGAAAAACTTCCTCAAATCTTCCATATGATCAGTGGCCTTTTTGGACTTTATGATAACATCATCTATGTACACCTCGATCTCCTTGTGTATCATATCATGAAAAATAATAGTCATAGACCTCATGTAGGTGACCCCTGCATTCTTTAACCTAAACGACATCATCTTGTAGGAGTACACTCCCCACGGCGTAATGAAAGCCGTTTTCTTAGCATCTTTCTCATCCATCCAGATCTGATGATAATTGGTGAAATAATCCACAAATGATTGCAATTCATGCTTGGCATAATTGTCGATCAGAATGTGTATGTTTGGTGAAGGGAAGTCGTCTTTCGGACTGGCCCGATTGAGATCCCGGTAGTCGACATAGACTCTAACCTTCCCATCCTTCTTTGGTACTGGCACGGTGTTAGCTAACCATGTAGGATATTCTACTACCTTGAGAACCTTGGCTTTGACCTGCTTGGTGACTTCTTCCTTGATTTTTAAACTCATATCAGGTTTGAACTTTCTGAGCTTCTGCTTTACCGGCGGACATGTAGGATTAGTTGGCAGTTTGTGTGCCACAATAGATGTACTTAGACCAGTCATGTCATCATATGACTAGGCGAATATTTCCTCATATTCTCTTAGAAACTCTGTGTATTCCTTCTTTTCTGATGACGATAAGTGAACGCTAATTCGTGTTTCTTTGACATTCTGTTCATCCCCCAAGTTAACAATTTCAGTCTCGTCTAGGTTGGACTTCGGCCTATTTTCAAAATTATCAACTTCCTTAACAATCTCTTCTGGTATATCATCTTCCTCTGAATCTTTGTCTGCTTTTTGCGTTGTCTCATTGCATGTCATAGTCATTGGTTCATCAAGGTAAGTAATAGTAATGTTGTATAAGTAAAGTAATGAGAGAAAATAATAAGAGTAAGTATTGATTCATAAGAAAAGTCAAAATTCGGTGATAAATTGCATAATCGTTTTGAAATTTGAAGATCTTATTGCGTAAATTTAAAATGCGAAAGGAAAGTTAACTAGTAAAAATAAAAGATAGTGCTTGATGCTTGTTCAACCTTGCTACCCCGAGGCTCGCCAGGCTCTGGTAGTTCTGATGGTCCAGTTATTGAGGCATGCTCCTCTATTTACAGCCTGTATGGAAGGGTTTTCTTCCCTTTTCTCCTTGAAAACGACACAACAATCCATATCATCGTCTTCCAGGAACAAATTCCTCACTGCTGCCAGTGTTTCCTCTTCTTCTGACCCATAGATAACTTTGGCTGGTTGGAAAGTCTATTTTAAGTGGGGTATTGGCAGCTCCAATGGATAGTAAGGACCGCGCCATGGTGGTGACCAGTTGTTGAATTCCTCCCAGGTATACTCATATCCCAGTCCGAAGGTGATGCCATGTTTCTTTAATTTGATAGGCTTAGCGATTCCTTGGAGGTTCTTGCTGAGCCCCTTGCCAGGTTCGTATCCGCTCCAGTGCACTATGCTTTCAATTTTGTTGTCTCACCATTTGTCCTTGTCAACGGAGTTGACTCGCTCAATTTGGTGATAAGTCTTTCCGCCTATCTTTATTACCCCCGATTGTTGGGATAGTCTGGAGACTGTATATGGGATTGCTACCGTCGCCGTGAATGATCACCTCTTGGTGATTCCACTCAAACTCTACTACCTAATGTAGTGTTAATGCCACAACCCCATCGGCATGGATCCGTGGTCGTCCTAATAATATATTGTAAGATGCCGACACTTCTATCACTTGAAAATCAATATCGAGCCAAGTAGGCCCCATTTGCAAACACAAGCTAATTTCCCCAATGGTGGACCTTTGGGAACCATTGAAAGCTTTTACATTGATGGACCCGTACTTGATCTCATGCAATCCCTTTCCCAATGTCCTGAGTGCTACCAATGGACATATGTTGAGGCTGGACCCTCCATCAATCGGGATTCTAGTGATAAAATAATCTTAGTATTGCACGGTGATGTGCAAAGCCTTGTTATGACTCAACCCTTCTGGTGGCAGCTCATCTTTATCAAAAGTGATCTTGTGACTTTCCAATACCTGGCTTACCATGTTAGCCATCTCTCTGCCAGTGATGTTGCTTGGTACATATGCCTTACTCAGCACCCTTAACAGGGCATTCTTGTGTGCATCAGAATTCTATAGCAAAGCAAGGATAGAAATTTGCGCCATTATTTTGTTCAGCTGATCAATGATCGAGTATTCCTTGGCTTGTATCTTTATCCAGAGATCATCAGGTCCGGTTTCAGTGATGGTTGGCCAACTAGAGGCCTGCTTGCTTAACTCAGCCAAATGTTCTAGGGTATAAACCCTACTAGTTCTCATCATACCTTGTGCCGCAACAGCTTCTCCGAACATGACCTTGCCTTTCCTTCTTGCCTCGGCTGTGTAGTCCCAAGGTATAACATTTGTATGGAATGGTGTTACGGCGGGCATTGCCACTGGAATTGGCATGGCTATCTTTACTCCAAACGGAGCATGCACCTTGGGAGGTAAAACTACAAATTCGAAGGGTGAAGGTGCATTTGCTGGCGGTATGAATTCGACCTCAATCAGTGCTGGCGTCTTTGCAGAGGATAATGATTCAAACTCAAGTGGCATGTACATATTTACCTTGGCGTCCCTTGAGGGCTGAATATGGACCACGATCGAATTAAGGGTGACTATAGGTTTCTTTGGGTTATCACCTTCTGCGATCAAACCAATCGATCCCTTGGGATCCCAATCATCCTCTATTTCAATCATGTGAATGCCTCCACCCTTGTGGTCTGGCAGAGGGTTATTGCGGACATTCGGAGTAGGTTCCTTGGCCACAATAATCTTGTTATCAATTAAAGTTTGGATCTTATCTTTTAGAAAGCGGCATTCGTTAATGGTGTGCCCTTTCATTCCGGAATGGTATGCATACGATTTATTTGGATTAACCCATTAGGAAGGATTCTCAAGAGTAGCAGGGATATGTGTGACATAACCAACAGTTTTGAGTCTTTCATACAATTGGTCGATAGGTTCAGCAATATCCGTATACTGTTTTGGGGGCTTTCGGTCAAAGTTTGGTCGAGGTCTAGGGAAGTGTTGGCATGGAGGCTAAGGATTGGTAGTGGGATGGTTGAGTGTTTTAGGCTTGGTAAACATGTGCTGGTTGGGAATATTTGGGTGAAGTAGGCTGATATGTGAGAGGTGATTGATACGTGGGTGGTGGAACTTGGTAAGAGGATGAGGGTGCTTGGTAGTTTGGAGTAGGCTGATATGTGAGTGGAGGCATGGGGTAGGTTTGGTATTTGATGGGAGATTTGGTTCTCTGTGCCACCATTACGGCTCCTACGTCCCTTTTCTTGGACACACCACCTGACTGTAAGTCCTTATTTGTAGCTTGCAAGGCTTCAAAATTCGTAAGCATACCGCTCTTGATGCCCTCTATGATCCTCTATCCCAGCTTGATAATGTCAGAAAATTTGTAGCCCTCGATCATCATCAACCTCTCATAATACTGTGGATCTTGGGCCCGGATGAAGAATTTGTTCATTTGTTCTTCTTCTAAGGCGGGTCTGACCTTAGCAGCTTCAGACCTCCAACGAGTGGCATACTCACGGAAGGTTTCTGTGGGCTTCTTCTTTAGATTTTGAATATAGAACACATCCAGTGCGTTCTCCGTGTTGAACCTGAATTTGTCCATAAAATCAGACGCCATGCTTACCTAGTTCGACCACTTCTTTGGATCTTGGCTAATGTACCAAGATAAAGCATCTCCCTTCAAGCTCCTCATAAAAAGCTTTATGCGGATTTTCTCGTCTTTTCCTACACCAACCAATTTGTCATAGTACATTCTCAAATGGACCCTTGGATCTACTGTACCATGAAATATTTCAAACTTAGGAAATTTGCACCCCTCGGGATGTTTGGCATTGGGCTTTATGCAAAGATATTTATAGTTTAGCCCTTTAATTCCCTTACTACCTTCAACGCCTTGAATTCTGCTAGTCAACTTTTTAAGTTCTTCGGCGAGGTTTCTGATGAGCAAGTCCTTATCATCGGACTCGGGTGTGCTTGAGCTGGGTTGGGTGGAGTGCGACACAGTCTCCACGTAGATGGGGTGTTATATTGGGTGTGGCAGTGGTCATTTGTGGAGATCTGGAGTTCTGAGATAAGCAGTGGGGTGTTATTTGAGGTATGGTAGGTGCTGCAGTGGTGATGATGAGTGGGATGGTTTTGTTGCTTTGGGATATTTTGTGGTGGTGTGGGGTTCTGAGCATTTGGGAAATTAACATCTGGAGTGGTGAGGGAAAATGACAGATTTACCAGATTCTGAACTTGGTAAAGTTCTTCTTGAAATTTCAGCAACTTTTGTTCCAATTAGGATGCATTTTCCTTGGGAACTAGAGTACCGTGACCATGAGTGAACTCTACCCGTTCAGTTGGGTTCTCCTTTCTGGCGTTGTTCAAATCTTCCATCTTCCCTTTGTTCTTGTGTCTGATAGGACTGAGAGGAGGAGTAGGTGGAGGGCTCCTGGATCTCATGAAATAGGATGATGTTGCTAGAGTTCACGAACTAACCTTTGGGGAGGGGAATAAATAATCAAAAAGTAAATATAAAATGGTAACAAGTTAGTGAGGATTATAAAAAAGCGTTGCGATATTTAAACACATAGTGCAGAATGTAAACTGTGTCCTAATTTGGGAACCTCTTTGTGCCCGAGGTAGGCCTAGCGACAAATTAATTTTGAGAACTTAGAATGCTAAATGCCTCATTTTATTGATAAAAAATAAGACGAATCCCAAATCCAAACTAAACAGGCAGGAAATAAAAGTCACTAATGGCCATTGGCCTTATTACATTTGATAAAAAAAAGAAAACTCCTATCTATTTGGTCCCAGAAGGACCTTCCCTAGGTTGAATGCTCTCGTTGATCAAATCCTCCAGTTCGCGTAGGTTCACCAGTAAAAATGCCTTTGCCAGGTGTTCTCCTTCGTTTCCCTCAACGTTCTAACAATCGGTGGCTCTCTTCCTCACTTTTCATTCCAATTCCAGCAGACTATATTCCAGATATTCCAGCTTTTTACTGGCTTTGGCGGCCTTCTCTTTCCATTCATTTATTTGGTCATTTGATGGAAGACTCCTCCACCAGTCTAGCAAGAGTGGGGACTTGCTAATCATACCGAAATTGGGGACTTCGTGCCTCATTTTCTGCAAAACAAAAGCGTTAGACCCTACCCCTACCAGACTCGACTATTTAATATCAAAAATTAGCATAAAGCATCTAGTTCTCCAAATAAATGCACAGAACGTGACAATGTCCGTTTGGGTTCTAGGGAGACACAGTGGACTTTGGACAAGGCTATCTTAAGGAGTCATTATGCGGACAATATAACTGAATCGATTAGGTTTGACCATGATGCATGCACATTTAAGCAGAGTAAGGTTTCTATGAGGGTTTTAGACTGGTACCCTTGAGCGGACAACTCAAGGGGGAAAGGTGCAGACCATCGACTACACCGTTGATCGACTGGTTTTACCGCAAATATGCATTTTTTAGATTTAAGGGGTGATAGTATCGGAAGAGCGCAACCACTCATTATAAGCGTTGCTATAGGATTTGTTTGGCACGAGTGGAATATGATGTTGAGCATGATTATGCAATAAACAAAGGTATGTTGTCATGTATTTGCACGTTAAGAAAGCAGAAAATACAACAGTTTCATAATATAAAGCAGTAGTAAAGGAAATCAGTAAAGAAAAGAAAAAAAAAGAGACAAGTCAGTTTTGCAATCGAAATGGAAATTGAATTCTTAAAAGAAATAAACAAATAATTATGCGTAAAGAAGCATAAATTCGCAATAATAGGCTGAAATGGTAAAAGCCTAAAAAAAAATCCCCAGCAGAGTCGCCATGTTGTCGCGCCCCCTTTTCCTTGCGAAATCGGGTTTATGACTTTGAGATGACAACTCATTCCTTTTGGGAATTGGGTTTGCATTTGAAGAGTCGCCACCAATGGTTAGGGTTTTGCTTTGAGCAACCAGAGATAGGGTAAGAGCTTGAAATTATTCTAAAGGGAAGGTGTTAGGCACCCCTCAAAATCCACTAGTGTGGTTCCCGACCAGACTATTATTGTGAATTTAGGTGCAAATAACATGTGGACAAATAAAGCTTCAAATAAGAGGTTTTTTAACATAATGGTTTACAAATAAACAAAGTTGGAAAGAGCAATTAGAAAAGCTGACCTATAAAAGAAAGAGCTGAAACTACTAAAAAAAGTAAAGAAATAAAGGGAGGGGGATCCTAGGTTTATTAAAAATATGGATCACCCCACACAATGCCAGGTAATCACTCCTCAATGAGGGGCTACACGTGGCATTATCGCGTGGTCATCATATCCATATCTACCCTTCCCACCCCGTTAAGGTATTAAAGCGCGAAATGGTCTCGATTACTTATTGCATGCTATTACATGTCCTAATCCTATCGGTCCCGGAGGCACTTAGGACTACTAATCCTAAAGGGGAGGGATATTGGGCTTATTTGAGGTTTCAAAAGGTAAAAATCTAAGGCGACATTCAAAAAAACACATATTGCACATTTAGGGGGAAACATATGAACAAACAGAGGCTCAATTACACCTCCTTGAATGAAAAAGAACATAATTAGCATGACTTCACATACTGGGTAAGGTCTGATTAAATACCAAGCATGAGAGAGCTTAAAGGTTGAGGTAGATTGATTTATTGCATAATTCAGATAAGAAGCCCGAATCAGGCCTAGCTATTCGTTGTAATTAATAGAACAAATTCGGTTTAGTTATTACCCTATGGCTTGCCTAAGTGTTAGGACAGGGTCCTATAGGCATAATATCTACTGAATTCAGAAAATAGCAAGGCATGGAATGAATTGTTTGAATGCATACTTGTTAAACTCGATAAGTAAGGGAATCGGATTATTAAAAGAGAGGCATGATTTGACGAATTGATTATAAGTTCTATAACTGACAGTATCCATTGTTACTGGTTTTATATCTAACACTGAGTGAGGCAAATCAGATTCAATTAGAAATTCCTATAGGCATGCTTTTTATGTGTTGTTGATTTTAGACTTTTTAGACATGGTGCTAAAATGCAGAAGCCTTATAGACATAGTATCTAAATTCACAAGGCTTGTTTTAAACCTATAAACATGGTATCTAGATGCAAAATTTGTTTACGACCTATGAACATGGTATCAAGATGTAATTGAATATGAAGAATTGAACAATCCTATCGGCATAATTTCTATACGAAGTTGGGTATGTAGAATTCAGAATAGATTTATAGGCATGATTTCTATTTGAATATGCAGAATTCGAGATAACTATAGATATGGTTTCTATATGAAGTTGGGATATGCAGGAATATAGTAGTCCTATAGTCATGATTTCTATATGTATTTGAAATATGCAAAATTATAATGGACCTATAGGCATGATTTCTATATGTATCTGAAAATGCAAAATTGTAATAGACCGCTAGACATGATTTCAACATGTTTTTGAATATGCAGAACTATAATGGACCTACTGGCATGATTTCTACCCTTTAAATGCATAGTTACCCACCATCTTTTTACTGGCTAGCCACAAGCGTTTATTACAACTTAATACAAATCAGAATGAATAAAAAATTACATAAAAAAAGTACAACCAAATGAGAGACTGATTCAGACTTCATGTTTGAAATATGAGATAGACCAACTCAAAGACCACTGATCCAAAACCTTTCTCTAATCTGAGTGTGTCAAAGATCCCTAAGAGCCTCAATGGAACTCCGGACAGTGCTCACACCCAAATTGTATCACCAGAATAGGGACAAATACAGTGTGGAAGGGCCAACCCTCAAGTGTCCAAGTTCAGTGGGAGCTCAAAGGGTCCCAAGGCAAGGCTCACAAAAAACTTAAAGTCAAAGAGAGAGTGCAAGTGAACTGAATTCTAAGGAATAAATAAGAAGGAAACAACTGCAAATAGGTACACAAAGGGGTTCAGGGGAATTGCAAAGAGCCTATTGCTTAGGCTAGGGTAAGCTTTAGGCATTCCTAGCAATGGAGGATGCTGGAATGCCTATAGGTCTGCCAGGACACACAATATTAGAGGCTAGGATCCCAGGGAATCAAGTTTGAGTTACGGACAATAATTTGCAGTACTGCTATGCCTCAAACCACATCATAAACACATGGGGGGGGGATTCATAATAGATTTAGAATAGGCAGAAGGAAAATACAGCATGCTAAAGTAAGCATGAACTATACATAAGCAGTAGGCAGACATGTAAGTAAAGGTAGTAAATAAACACATTGTTGTGATTGCTGAAAACCTTAATCAAGACATACCAGTTTCAAAGAAGCAAAACACAGCTGTAGTAGTACTTGAAAAATAGGCCACAACACAAGTAACAAGAGAGAATGCCTTTTGAATGTGGGTGTGAGTTCAGAAAACTAAGAGTGTTCGTGTGTTTGTGTCAATGAAGGAACATGTATTTATAGTGTGAAAACATGATGAAAATAAGGCAAGAAAATAACCATGTGCCAATTAAAATCAATCAGTAGAAGAACTTCCTTTAATTAAGGAGTTCAAACTTAAATGGTTATGAACAAAAATCATTTAAGCAAAGAGATCGAGTAAGCATCTTGTGCAAAATAGTCAATTAGGGGTAAATACATAAGAGTTTCATTAAGGGAAGAATCTTTGAAATACACGGTTAAGCAAATAAGGTAAGTAACACAATAAAATCAGTCAGTACATAGTAAATCAAGGAGTCAGGGATTCGCAATTACTGGTTCATGGGTGAACCAAGTTAGAAAGGCTAAGGAAAGTGTTCGAATCAATCCAAGTAACAGGGAAATTAGCAAAACAAGGAAAGAATCAATCGGACTTACACAAAGGAGATTTGAAATAAGTCAAGAATTTAAAGTCATTTTAGAGGGGAAGTTCAACATATATAAAGGGTACACAAGTATTAGGCATGCGAGGCTGAATTTAGGACAAAGAAAAAATGTCATGCAATCATAAAAATCAGTAAGTAGTGAACTATAGGAACATGGTAGTCATCTTAGTGACAAAGAAGAGGGAGAGTATCAAATCACATGCAGAGGGTCTAGTAGAAAGCCCTTAGAAAAGCTTAGCAGGGAATCAGAATCATATGAAGAAACACAGGTCGAAACAAAGATTTCGAAGCCTAATCGAGCAGTAGATGAAATATCTTTAGAAACTCGAATAGGTCGGAAGAAGTTAGGGTTTTGAAATCAAACAAGTTCAGAGATGGAGAACAAGAAAATCACATAGCAAATGGTCTCACAACTCGAACGAATCCCCAAATTTTAGGGTTTTAACATTAATCGAGTGTAGAGATGAAAAGACAAGCAATCAAGGCAAACGATACTAATGAAATAAGTTCAGAAATCTCGGAGAGGAACTGAGACTTTTTAACATGCATTTTCTATCAGAAGAAACTCACAAGAAACATAGTAGGAGAACAAAATAAGAAACACAGTAGAAAACAAATAAGAAACATAATAGAAGAATAATAGAAGAAACACAGTAGGAGAACTCATAAGAAACGTGGTAGAAGAAACACATAAGAAAGAGAGTAAAGCATGCTAAAGATCAGAGAAACTTCTAAAAACTTAACAAAAACCCTAAATTGGAAAAGATAAAGGTTTTGAAAGCATAGTTTTGAAAGAAATCTCGAGAAACCGCTTAAAAGTTTAAGAAAAACACAGATCCAGAACAGATCTAAAGAAATCAGAACAACCTCAAAGGGTTAGGGTTTCAGAAGAAACCTAGAGGATGAGCAAGGCTTGGAAATCGCCGATCTAAGCAGGAGAGGTCGAGATCAGGCTTGAATAGCCATAGCTGGATGGAGCAAGGTCGAAGAAGACCGGAGACAACATAGCACCTAAATAGACCAAGGTCTGGACCAAATCTCTTCAAGGTCTAGACTTGAAGCCATGATAATCGAGCATGTAAGAGTTGTAAGAGGTAGATATAGGGCTTTAATGGCCTTGGAAACCATGGATTCTGGTGATTTTAGGGTGAAAGTGAGGGGAGACGACTATGGTTTCTGAGAGAGAATTAGGACAAGGGGAATCCAGAGGCGGCTATAGGTGAGAAGTGATTAGGGTTTGGGGGGTATTGGGGAATTAAAAAAGGAAATGTTAAACATGGGCCGTTGATCTAAGTGATCAACGGCTGGGATCAAAAAAAGGGTTCGGGCGGGTTATTTGAATGGTTCGTGGGTCGGGTAGATTCAAATTTGGGCTGGGTAATTGGATTGGAAATTAGGTTTAATTAGGGATTCAAATCTGGCCAAAATTGAAATGAAATGGGCTAACATATAAATAGCCACTTTTCCCTTGTTTAATTTTATAAAAAATAGTAAAATAATTTATGAAATAAATTAAAGGTACTAAAATATTAATAGTACATAATTATCAAATTAAAAATACTGGAGTTAATTTTATAAATATAAATACAATTAGATCTTAAAAGAGGCTAATATTGCAATTATATACAATTTGGCTATAAAAATACTAAATAAACCTGTAAATATATGAAAAAAATTATGTTAGCTATATTTTAGTATAAATATGAGAATAAAATAAATGAATTTCCCAAATGATAAATTTGGGAATAATTATTGGGTTTTCCTTGATGAAACAGTGCAATAAATTGATTTAAAAAATCTTTAAAAATTAAGAGAAAAATAATAAAACCTTGGGACACATATATATTTTTCATATTAAAATATACAGGGAAAAATTGGGTATCAACAACAACGTTGTAAAGCAAGCTCTTGCTGCATGGGGAGACTCCTCCAGCAAATCTAAAGAAGAAGACAACCATGGTGGTAGTTCAATGATGGAAGTAGAAAATGAAACATCTTAGTATAATTCAATCTTTGCTCTAGTGGCTCAATCTGACGATGATGAAGATGACAATGACGATGAGGTAAACTTTCTGGTTCAGAGAAATCTGAAATCTTACTCTCCTAAAAATCTCATGTCATTATCAAATGTGCTAATTGATGCTTTCCATATTCTTATTAATGATAAATATGCTTTAACTATGGAACTAGGGGAAGCTGAACAAACTAGAGATGACTTAGTAGTCGTTGTTCTTTATTTGAAAGAAATAATATAGAACCTGAAAAGAGAAAAGAATGCCTTAGAAGAGAACATTACTAGTATAGAACTTGAACGAGATGATTTAATGGTAGTTGTGGTGGACTTAAGAGAAACCATTGAGTGTGCAAGTAAAGAAAAGGAAACCTTGACCGAGAGAGTTGCTACCATTGAGCAAGAAAGAGATGACGTAGTAGTGGTGGTAGTAGACTTGAAAGAAACAATTGAGGATCTTAAAACTGCAAATAGAACTGGAAAATCTGAAAAGGGAAAGGAAGTTTCAAGTGAATCACACATTATGCTTGAAATGAGTTAAACTTGGTAAAGACTAATCTGTGTACCGAACATGAGAAAACCAAACAGCTTTAGGAAGAACTAGGGAAAGTAAAGAGTGATCTTGAGAAATCTCTTAAGTGGACCTGGTCCTAGGATGCTATCACTTCTATATACAGCAACTCAGGGGGAAACATGCATGGGATTGGGTTTCAAAGGAAAAATATTCCCTACAACTCTCATAGCAAGTATGTCATTGTACTCGAGAAATGGCTATGTACCTACTGTGGCAACTATGGGAACCTCAGTGAAAATTACATGGACAGGGTTTAGTCTCAATAGAGAAATAAGGTCTTTTGTGAGAGAGCAACTACTGCAAGAGGACCTGGTCCATCAAATAGGAAACTATCAATTAGGAAACGCATTCTGCCTGCTTGGACTAAGAGATCACTTATTCATCCTTTTTCTCTTAACAAGGGACCCAAACTTGTTTGGGTTCCTAAATCTAACTCTTGAATTCTGTGCGTAGGGAGAAGTGAAGGAAAACAACCAATAATGACACATGAACAGTGGCTGCTCAAAGGACATGACTGGAAATACAATCAATATTTCTTCACTAAATTTCCCTGCAAGGAGAGAGTGTACCTTTTTGAAAATGGTAAAAAAGGGGTACACTCAGGAGTTGGAAAATTTGTGTTAAAGGAAATAAGGTCGAATGTTTGTCCAGGATATTCACAATCTCAAATACTGTGACTGGTGAGGTATTGCTATAGCCAAAAGAATTGAGCTTTTGCAGAGTGGTGACATAAGTTGGTTGGAAGCTATTGAAAATAATACTGAATCACGGGACAAAAGTCCAGAGCATTGCACGTTGTCTATCTCTAAACAAACTAAATCTGAAGAACCTGGTTCGTGATTTGATCAAGCTGAGTATCAAGAACATGAAGTGTGCAATGCCTGTGCAAAAGAAAAGCATATCAGATCTTCTCTCAACCCCAAAGAGGGGCAGACAATACATTAGAACCAAGGATGAGATCTTTCAAGAAACGGTGGTCTTTGTCAAGAAGATCCAAGTACCAATAGAAACAAATGTGGCTTGCATCATATTACATCATGGAACAAGTTTGGATAATGCCATAAGTGGATGAATGCTATGATGAAAGAAGAACTACTCAACAACTTAGCTCAAAGAAGACCACATCAGATGGAGTTGTTGAAAAGAAGAAAAGGACTCTTGAAAATTTGGGCACGATCAATATTAATTGATGAAGGGTTTGCAAACATCTTGACCAAAACTGCTGACTCAACTGAGGATATCTGGGTATAACTGTCATGCTCTCAATAATGTGAAGGGCCAGCCTTGAAAATCTGATGGTAGAAGAGATGGAGAAATCCTCCCGACATACTCGTCTCAAAAGAGAAAAAAATACTGATCAAGGTAGAGAACACTCATTGCTTCTAGCTCGGAACCAGGTTCCGCGTCTACAACAACACAAGCTGAAAAACAAGCTGTTGGAAAGAGGGATTTTGCATAGATACATAACTGAATCACTCCCGTATCTCACTGCAAGTAGACTAGACATCGTGGTTAGAGTTTATTTCTGTGCAAGATCTCAGTCAAAGCCAAGGTATTCTCATCTGAAGGATGGTGCAAGTATCTTGAGGTATCTTGTCACGACCCGGATTTCCCACCTTCGGGGGTCGTGATGGCACCTACTAATAGGAGCTAGGCAAGCCAAACTTAATTACTTTTCATTAAACACATGTTCATTTTTGATAATTAACAACATTAAAATAAAAGTAATGAAATTAAAATCATAAGTAGAAGTCTCAAATTTAGATAGCTGAATAAAATACAGAATTCCAACATGTATCTCTACCCAAGAACTGGAGTCACATACTCACGAACATCTAAGAAGTGATAAATACAAAGTCTGAAAGAAACATAAATTTGTTTATCTCGAGTACAATGAGATGACAGTCTAATGTAAGGATAGAGGAGACGCCGGGCCTGCGGACGCCTGCAAGGCGACCTCGATGTCTCGATAGACTGAAGGCCTGCTCCTGTACTAAAACTGCTGCTGCTGCTACTCGAAACCTGGACCTGTGCAAATAGCACAGAGTGTAGCATCAGCACAACTGACCCCATGTGCTGGTAAGTGTCGAGCCTAACCCCGGCAAAGTAGTGACGAGGCTAGACTAGACTACCGTATAAACCTGTTCAATTATATACATATATAGCATAATCGAAAATGCCGGACTAGTAAACAGTATGGGAGAGGGAGCATGCTGTGGGGGGATAACAATATGAATAATAAACCCAGAATAACAATCTAAGGACAACTCGGAATCTACAGCGGACAAGAATCAAATACCCAAATAAACACACTTGTATCAATAATTATTGCGGCGCGCAGCCCCATCCCAATATATAACAACACTGTTGTGGCGTGCTACCCGATCCATATATACCATTGTTGCGGCGTGCAACCCGGTCCATATCATTTAGCATTGTTGTGGCGCGCAACCCGATCCATATATTTAGCATTGTTGCGGCGCGCAACCCGATCCACAAATATCATTCAATGCACGACATCACCCTTCGTGCTTTAACACTCTTCCTCACCCAATAAACAATCACAAACAAGGGCAAGGGAAATAATAAAACAAGAATGGAAGCCCCGACAAGGGTACACAAACAAACAAATAAAACCCGGGAAGGGTACTACTTCTATAACCACAACGTCCCGGCAAGGGAATAAATCATTAACTCTTCTCTTTCTTTCACTTTCATCTCGAATTTCACAATATCACTTGAGCCCAAGCTCCAAGGAGTTACTTACCTCACACACCTTCACAATTTGTATTTCGAGTCGAGCCAATGCTCCACGAAGTTCCAAGATCACAATTTCTATCACAAGCCTTTACAACATATAGAAGTCATCAATTAAGCATGGAAGGCATAACAACAACCAACTATCCACAAATAAGGACTCACGGTCATGCTAGACACCAATGTATAGATACTCGTCACCATGCCTATACATCGTACTCGATCAATTGACTAGTAACAAACAAGACTCAACTCCTATTCCCTCAAGCTAGGGTTAAACCAAACACTTACCTCAACTTCCACAACCAAATCAATCCACAACAACCGCTTTCCCTCTCGAATTCGGATCCAACTCAATCAAATCTATACAATAATGACTTCATAATATCAATATGTGCTAAAGAAATCAAATTCAATGTCTAATCATAGGTTTCCAAGCTTTCTTCCTAAAAATTCCAAAATTGCCCCGGGCCCGCTTGGTCAAAACACGAGTTTCGGACCAAAATCAAATCCCCCATTCATCCACGAGCCCGAATATATAATTTGTTTTCAAATTCGATCCCAAAACGAGGTCTAAATAAAGAAAATATAGAAAGCCCTAACTCTACCCATTTCCCCCAATTTCTACCCTAGATTACATGTTATAGGCTTAGGAATTCATTAGATAATGATGGAAAATGAAGAAAACGAGTTAAACAATGCTTACCCAAGAAGTTTTGATGAAGAAATTCTCTAAAATTTGCCCTAGAACTTTGGAGAAGAAGGAGTTCGTGAAGGTGTTATGTGATTCCCATCACTGGTTCTATTTTTGGATATTTAAATAACTGGGCAAAATTGCCCTTCACGTTCGCGGGAGTAAGGCCGCATTCGCAAATAGTCACACTGATAGTGCATCGCGATCGCGAGACAAGTAATGCGAACGCGTAGAAAGAAATGATGGGGGTCCAAAGTCTGGTCTATGCGAACGCGAGGGTGTTAATGCGAACGTGTAGAGGAAAATTGGGCTAGCTCTCCCAGGGGCAAATTACCCTACGCGAACGCGAGGGTAGTGATGCGAACACGAAGGAGGAAGGACTCAGAGCTATGCGAATGCGAGAGATGCTCCGCGATCGCGAGGAAGACTTGTCTGCAACAGCTGCAGCTTATTTTTCTACAACTTTCCTAAGTTCAAAACCACCCCGGAACACCTCCGAAACACTCCCGAGCCCTCGGGGTTCCCAACCAAACACACATACTAACTCAACAATATCCTACAAACTTAACCGTACAATCAAATCGCCAAAATAACATCAAAAACAATGAATCAACCATAAATTAATAGTTTTTCTTCAAACTTCATAAACTTTCAAATTTGGAACTTATAGTCCGAAATACGTCAAACGACGTCCGATTTCAACCAAACATCATAGAAATATCTTAAATCACATATTAGACTTGTACCAGGCGCTGGAACCAAAATACGGACCCGATACCAACACGTTCTAATCGATTTTCATTTAAATTTTCCTTAATATTTTTAGAAAAATAATTTTACTCAAAAATTCATTTCTTGGACTTAGGACCTCGGAATTCGATTTCGGGCATACGGCCGAGTCCCATATTTTTCTACGGACCCTCCGGGACCGTCAAATCACAGGTCCAGGTCCATTTACCCAAAATGTTGACCAAAGACAAACTTATTCATTTTAATACTAAATTTTAGCATTTTTTTCACAGAATTTCACATTTAGGCTTTTCGGCTACACGCTCGGACTGCACACGCAGATCAAGGCGACTAAAAATGAGTTTTTCAAGGCCTCGAAAGCACGAAATAAATAGTAAAATAGGTGATGACCCTTTGGGTCGTCACATTCTCCACCTTTAAAACAACCGTTCGTCCTCGAACGGACAAAAGAAAGAAGTACCTGAGTTGGGGAAAAGGTAGGGATAGCGGCTCCGCATATCAAACTCGGGCTCCCAGGTCGATGCCTCAGGAGGCTGACCTCCCCACTGAACACGAACATAAAGAAAACTCTTGGATATCAACTGACGAACCTTCCGATCCAGAATAGCTATCGGCTCCTCTTCATAAGACAAATCCTTGTCCAACTGGACTGTTTTGAAATGTAACACTTGGGTTGGATCTCCGTGATACCTCTGAAGGATGGATACATGAAAAACTAGATGCACGGCTGATAAGCTAGGAGGCAATGCAAGTCTATAAGCCATCTCTCCCACTCGATCAAGAATCTCAAATGGACCAATGAATCTAGGTCTAAGCTTGCCCTTCTTCCCAAATCTTATCACGACATTCATTGGCGACACTCGGAGCAATACTCACTCACCAACCATGAAAGCTACATCTCGAACCTTGTGGTCTGCATAACTCTTTTGCCTAGACTGAGCTGAACGAAGCCTATCCTGAATGATCTTGACCTTGTCCAAGGCCTCCAGAACCAAATCTGTACCTAACAACTGAGCCTCTTCTGGCTCAAACCATCCAACTAGAGACCAACACTGCCTACCATATAAAGACTCATAAGGAGTCATCTGAATTCTCGACTGGTAGCTATTATTGTAGGAAAACTCCGCTAAAGGCAAGAACTGATCCCACAAACCTCTAAAGTCAATAACACAAGCCCGAAGCATATACTCCAAAATCTGAATAGTCTGCTTGGATTGACCGTCCGTCTGGGATGAAATGCTGTTCTCAACTCAACATGTGTGCCCAACTCTCGCTGCACCGCTCTCTAGAAGCGTGAGGTAAACTGCGTACCCCGATCCGAAATGATAGACACGGGCATACCATGAAGGCGAACAATCTCCCGAATATAGATCTCAGCGAACCTCTCAGAAGAATATGAGACTGCCACAGGAATGAAATGTGCTGACTTGGTTAGCCTATCAACAATAACCCATATTGCATCGAACTTCTTCCGAGTCAACGGAAGTCTGGTAACGACGTCCATAATGATCCTATCCCACTTCCACTCGGGAAGATCAATCCTCTAAAACAAACCATCAGGCCTCTGATGCTCATACTTAACCTGCTAACAATTCAAAGACCGACCCACATGTGCAACAATATCCTTATTTATTCTACACCACCAATAATACTACTGCAAGTCATGATACATCTTCGCGGTGCCCGGAGGAATAGAGTACCGGGAGCTATGAGCCTCCTCCAATATCAAATCTCGAAGTCCGTCCACATTAGGCACCCATACTCGGTCTTGCAGTCTCAAAACTCCATCATCACCTAAGGTAACCTGCTGGACACCTCCACACTGCACCGTGTCTCTAAGGACACACAAATGGGGATCATCAAACTTCTGATCACGGATACACTCCAATAATGAAGAACAAGTGACCGTGCAAGCCAACACACGACTAGGCTCAGAAACATCCAATCTCACGAACTGATTGGCCAAAGCCTAAACATCCAAAGCAAGCGGCATCTGACTGACTGGAATATAAGCAAGACTGCCCATACTGGTTGACTTTCTACTCAAAGCATCGGCCACCACATTGGCCTTCTCAAGATGATATAAAATGGTGACATCATAGTCCTTCAACAACTCCAACCACCTTCTATGCCTCAAATTCAATTCCTTTTGCTTGAAAAAGTACTGAAGGCTCTTGTGATCAGTGAACACCTCACATTCCATGCCATACAAATAGTGCCTCCAAATCTTCAAGGCATGTGTGAGCACGTGATTTTTGCCTCAAAGAAATTACTCCCACAAAAATCAAAACAAAATGTTTGTTTTCTTCGTGCGCAATTTTGAGGATTTTGTGGTATTTTCTTTATTGTTTGCATTTGTCTGTGCGTGTTTATTTTTATTTAATTAATGAAAAATACAAAAAATATATGTTGCATTTGCATTTGACTTGCATTTTTAGGAATTAATTATTAACTAATTAGTTGTTTCAAAAATGGAAAAATAAAAAATGTATAGTTTATGTTGCACTTTGGAATATTGGTAGTTTTCCTTTTAATTTAGGTCTTAATTAGTTGTGGTAATTATTTAGGTTTAGTTATTATTTTTAATAAGTTAATTTGGTTTATAATTTAATTTAGAATTTTTAGTTTTAATAATTAGGAAATAAGAAGAAAAAGAAGAAAAGAAACAAAATGAAAAATGGAGAGAAAATCGGACTGGGCCAGATTTACCACAACCCAATTCACACCCGCCCAAAACACCCCCTTTACCCGGTCCAAATCGGCCAGTCTTAGAGACAGGCGAAACGACGTAGTATGATGATGAAACTACGTCGTTTAGTCGTCAAAAGATCTCAACCGTTGATCTTGCACAATCCAACGGTCCCAAAGCCCCAACCATCACCCGTATCTATATAACCAAACCCGACCCATTCCCATACCGACCCTCTCACTAAACCAAACGACGCCGTCCCCTATAAGGGAATTGATCCAAGCCATTGATATCACTTGATCGAACGGCTTGGATCCAATCCCTACTTAGGTATATAAGGGACCTAATAGACCCCAGCCCCTATAAAGTACCCCCTCCTCATTCTCTCTCACACCTCGTCTCTTTTAGAGACGAGGAACCCTAGCAGCCACCCTGAAAATCCCCCGCCTTAAGCCGGCGGCGCCGACTTCGATGACCACCAAAATAACACCCCTTAACCACCTTGACCTCCCCATCCCAAATCCCTAACTAGCTAACCTCGAATCCCAGTAGAGCCTCTCGAATGTTAAATCTAAGAACGAACCCTAAAATCCCTAAGTCCCAAATTAGTCAAATGATTGAAGGTTTGAGGCCGGGATGGAGTTTAATTGTGTGTTCTCGTTTGAGAACACTCGATTAAGGCCCGTTTCGGCTTCAAATTCAAGTTGAAACTTCGAGTAGGACATATTTGAATGGTCTGAAACTATGAGGTATTTCTATTTCTTTATTTCTTCTTCTTTCTTTCGTTATTGTTATTGTTTGTTTGATTAATTTCGTTGAAACCCGTCATTTTTGTCAATTATTTCTTCCTCCTCTTTCAGACCTTTTTCTTGGTCCAATTTTCATCATTTTTGTTTTTCTATTGTTGATTAGTATATGTTATAAACTGTTGAATTGATTAAATAGTTTCATCCATCAGTCCGTTTCTTGTAGCTAATTGGATTTTGTTTGAGATCAACCGAATCACTTATATTTCCTAACTGTCATGATGAACCGCCTGGTCTATTTTGAATCTTTTTGTTTGGTTTAAGGGGGTTTAAAAAAGAGTCAATAGTCTGGTTCCCTAGCTGTAAACCTGAAGTTGGTTCGTTTTGGTCATACTGACCAAGCTAGTTCTGGAATCAATTAACAGGGGGGTGTATTTGATTAAAGAGAAGTTGTTGTTTAAATTAAGGGAATCATAACTGAGTGGTATGACAACACTGTTGTCAGGGAACACCAGAGAAAGAGAACAGGCTACCCATACCCCTGTGGATTTAATAAAGAAAGAAAAAGGTAAGTGGTGGTACTGACACTAAGGTTTTAGTATTCTGAGGGGAAAAGTCAGGGAATAACATGGGAAAATGAGTTCTTTTAATTAAGTTGAGTGCTCCTAAGGGCTGGAAATGATGGGGGTTCTTTGGGTATAAAACAGGCAGACCTGGACAGAGTTGGGGGGACTTCTTGAAAGAATATCAGAAGTTTCGACATAATCGGAGAGTTTTTTTAAGAGGGGAGAGCTTTGAAATATCAGTTCTTGAGAGCTATTAGACAGAGTTCTTGAGCAGCATTTTGGGGGATAGAGAGTTGGTCAGTTTTGAGAGCATAGGAAAAGTTTGGAAAAGAAAGGGGTATTGTTCCATTGAGTTCTAGCTAAAATTTGGGTTCTAGGCACTGATTCTTACCTCTTCTGATTGCTGAACCTACTTTGAAGTCTATTGATTTTGTTTTTTTTGAGATTATTCGAGCTCAGTTGCTTTGTTTTGGGTGTTTGTGTTGATGTTGGTTTACAAATTCATTCCGGGCTTGGTGTGAGTGTGTTTGCTGGGTTGAAGTTGGGTTCTTCTACTCACTTAAGCCTAGTTTGCTGCTGCTGTTGTACTGCTGTTGTATTTTTATTGCTGATTGCTCCTTTTTCTTATTTTATATCTATTATCCTGGTATTCATCTCAACCTTGAATGATGTGTAAAATGTCGAGTTGAATAAAGCCTAATTGGAAGAGAAATCGAAGTGCAAGCATTTTGTTATTGCCTTAGCTCATATGCAATTTCCTTTGTGTTCATTTTTAATGAGTAATTCATGTTAGACATGTAATAGTACTACTAAGATTTGAATAAGTAGGACCCATTTAAATTTGTATAATGTGGACCGACTAGAACTATTTGGACTCTTAAGATGTGATGCTTCACTTAGTGATAGTTATAGTACTAGGTCGATTGATATCGAATTAAGCCTAAGTTTGTTGTTCATAGAACTGTCACGACTGACAAACCAGGAAGTATTCATAGCTATATCCTAATTTAGTTTTGTCTCGCGTGAGTGTGATGTTGAAAGCAAAAGATCAACTGAAATAATGTAGGTTTCGAATTAATTTGGGATTGACTAGGAAATTGGTTCATAATCAGTGCTAATTAGTAAATTATTTCATCAGATTTCTCGACTATTTAAAACTGGATTTCAGTTGATAGGCAAGTTCACAAAAATTGAAAGATCCATACTCGCCTGTTGTTTGAGCTGGTATCGAGGACGGGTTGCTGCAATCATGCACAAGCAAATTCATTATTTGGACTTGGATGGAAGAATTCAATTCATAGTTTAATGTAATATAATTCAATTCATAATTAACTAGGACTCTTTCTTTTATTTTAGAGACACACGAAGTGGAAAACTATAGATTACTTTAGGTTTGCCCTTTAAAAAATAGCAAAATGAGATGAGCCTCGCTAAACAAAACACATAAATTGCGGGGCCCTCAATAAATGTTTATACTAAAAATACTTAGACTTCGGGATGGGCCATTTAGCGAATTTCATGGGCTTCCCCAAAGATAATAACGCATTAGTCGCTTTAGGCGCGCTTTTAATAATCTACCTTCTTAAACTCGGGTGCATATTTATGTGACCCAAATCCAAATCTCATCGAAGTCGAAATGCGTCAATAACCATAGGTGCATTTATGTGACGTGGTTCGAGACACTTTTTCAAGACGTTGCAATTCTCGTTAAAAATAATGATAAAAGCGGTTTAAAGTTAAAAAGCACATAAGTTAAAGCATGTATTAAAATAAGATAATTAAGCCGGATATAACAGTTGAGGGACCGTGCTAGAACCACGAAACTCAGGAATGCCTAACACCTTCTCCCGGGTTAACAAAATTCCTTATCCGGATTTTTGGTTTGCCGACTGTTAAACAGAGTCAAACCTTTTCCTCGATTCGGGATTCAAACCGGTGACTTGGGATACCATAAACCTTCCAAGTGGCGACTCTGAATCTCTTAATAAATGAATCCCATTTCGATTGTCCTTTAATTGGAAAAACTCCCTTTATTATACCCTTCACGGGGTGTGGTAGTGAAAAAGGAGGTGTGACAGCTCTGGCGACTCCGCTGTGGACCAAGCCCTGAACTTCTGGTTCTGGGTTTAAGAATTCGAGCTTAGAATAATTGTTATATTTGGCTTTATCTGATTTTTCCTACATGTTTCATGCTAAATGTGCTAAGTGCTTTACCGCTTTGATATTATCTGAACTGTATATAAACTGTGTCAAAACTCTTCTCTTCTCACCTCCGGGGATGTCCTTACTGGTTGAGACTCCCTATTCTGTTAGTGTCATACCCTGAAATAAGAAGAGGCCGATAAGTTAGAAAACCGAACGATCTCGCGGGTCCCCGGTACGTAGCCCCCTCCTCGACTCGAGTTGTCCGCTTGGGTACACTATTTAGAACGCATGCCCAAGTTTTTTAACCTAGAATAACTTGACTTCATACCGGATCCCTAGTAGGAATATTTATTTGCGTCATGTTGCATTGGACTTAGGGGACTCAACACAGGGGTTGGGTCCGTCTAGGACAGGTAACCTGAAATGAAAAGACCATCTTGATGCATCTTACGTGTTGCATATGCATTTATTTGTCTCGGACTTGCATGCTGACCGGCTTTGGAGTATTTGGGAAAATTGAAAAAGAGAGAAATAGCAGTGTGGAGAGCTAATTATCTATTTTTAGAAAAACAACCAATGTCGAAATAAAGTCGAAACTCTGCCGAATTTTTGAAAAAAAAAAATAATAAAAATAAAGGGAAAAGAAAATTTGTTTTCAAAAAATGGTTTGTTTTGTTGGTCGAAAAAAAGAAAAACTAAAGAGTTTTATTTTCAAATAGCTTGTTGAAAAAGAAAATACAAAAAGAGTTTGTCTTCCGAAATAGTGTATTTGTCAATAAAAGAAAGTCTTGTTTTCGAAAATAAGTAGTTTTATTGGGCAGAACTACGTCAATTTGATTCTCACCGGATGTGGGATACGTAGGCAACCCATATCGGGTTCAACTATTCTGAAAAAAATTATTATTAAAAAAAAAAGATAGAATTTTTTATATAGGGAAAATAAATATCGTTGTTTTGCCATAAGTGAAGGTAATTCTCGTCCAAAATAGCCGAATGTCCCCAAAAGGATGCCGGAAGGCTGTTTTTGTAAGAATAACCATCTTTGGTCATTTCTTAAAAAAAAATTTTGACCGGTTAGCAAACACAGTCTTTAAATCTTCTTTGAAGTGCTGAAAGGCCGTGTTGACAAGACCAGATAGTTTTATGAAATTTTTGAGAAAATTGTGATGATTTTTTTATATATATATAAAAAAAGAAGTATTTGTGAGTCAGAGTCTGTTAGTCTATTTTAAGGCTGTATTGCCGTTTTGATGTTAGAATATTTTGGAGTCCATTAATATTGTAATAAAATGTATCGTAATAAACACATTTTTCTTTTATGGAAAACTTGAAAAAAAATCCATTTTTTTAGTCATTTGACACTTATCTGCCAGAACTACGCACGGTCTGATTCAGGCGGGGACATGATACGTAGGCAATCTCCATAAGATTCGACCACAACTAAAAAAAAATGTATATAAAAGAAAAAGAATGAGAGGTTACGGAAGAAAGCCTACACTCCATTGGGAGAGTCATATGCCAGTCTGTTCCGAAGGCTAAGGAAATTGGACATGTTGAAGCCGATCCAGATAAGAATGCCCAACCCTGTTCCAACGAAGTTTGATTTTTCTCAAAGATGCACATATTGCTCAAATGCCCCAAGGCATGACATAGAGAAGTGTTGGAATCTGAAGAACGCGATCCAGAAGCATATTGATGCAGGCGACATTAACGCGCAAAGTCCAGATGCAGCAAACACTAGCCAAAGTCCGTCACCTGTGCATAATGAGATGCATATGGTGGGTACGTTTTATTTTGAAAAAAAATGTGAGAACTCTTCTAGGAGCCTCAGAGGTCCATGTGCTGCTAAGCTTTCAGCGCTATCAGAGGTTGATCCTAAGAACAAGCCGGCAAAAGAAACTCAAAATCAGCTTGATAAGAACAAGGTGATGAAGACTTGTGAAGTTCGTAGTATTGTTGATGCATAAGTCAATGGCTAAGATGTCGAGCTTGGTAATCGGAAATACGATCCATCTCTTGGCAAGCCAGGGAGGAGTTTTGGTGGTTTATTTTGTTGTCATTTCTGTTGTCCAAATTATTTCAGGGTTGTAACATGGATGATTGTCTTGTAAATCAAACCCTTCTGTCATTTCTATTGTCCAGTTCCTTTGGTCGTAATATCTCATTTAGTGTTGTCTAGGTTGTACCCAGTTTATTGTGCTTGTTTTGTTGTACAAACTCTTTCCCCGTCTGTCTAATGCAATTGTCTGTCTCCCGTTATTTCTAGTCATTTTCTTTGGTTTAAGTCTTTCCTCTTTATAGTTCTTTTTCTGTCGACTCTAGTGACACGACATGCGCGCATAGTTCTAGGCCTAATCTCAAAAGTTAATCATGAAGCAATTAGAGGATGATCGGGGCACTTAAGGGAAATAAGAACATATTGAGATCATTTGAAGACCCGAACCATGTGAAACCGGGGTTGGTAGAACATAAAGAAACCTTATGTTTCATGCCGCATCAGTTGGAAATTAAGGACAAGCTTGCCCAAAATTGGCAAAATAATAAGAGTGAGAGTGTGGTCCAATAATGTTTTAAAATTGACAAATGAAAGGGCGAATGTGTGTATGGTTATCAAGTATGGCACGAGCAGAAGATGTTACGAATGTCTGATTAATGGCATTGTCTGTACCTGGTATATTTTGAAAATTGAAATGACGGAGGCATTTTGTTCTGCTACCTAAACACTTTATCCTTCGTTACCTCTTTGAGCCTTACTTGTTTTCTTTCGTACCCTTCTTTCAGAATCAGTAACAAAGATAAGAAACACAAGCATAAAAGAAAAAGAAAAAGAAAAAGAAAAAGAAAAAGAAAAAACAAAAATAACAAAACAACAAAAGAGAAACGAGAAATGAGAAAAGGAAGAGAAAAAAAAAGAAAAATAATAAATAAGTGAAAAGAAAGACTATAGCAACAAGGAAATCAGGGTGAACTACGTTTGACCTGATTCCCTTTAAGGATACGTAGGTAGCTTCACGGCTCGGTCATAGTGGAATAAAAATCAGAAATTCCCCAAGCAAGAAACTGGGGCAGAAGTTGTGGTTGTTGTAAAGAAATCTGGTTATGAAGGTTGTAATTTTAAACCCAAGTTGATTTTTTTGAGCCTTAATACCCTTTCTTTCTAGCCCTATCCAAAAGCCCACGTTACGGTCCAAAGAAAGACCTTCCGATCAGTTTTCAAGAGATGCCAAGTCAAGCGAGTAAAGGTGAATCAGATCAGGGGCATCACTCTAGGCCGAACAAGGAAAATAAAAAAATGAGAGAGTCTTATTGGTGAAAACCCTCACGGGCACCGTAAGGCAAGGAAAGCCAAGAGAAATCAGAAAATGAGAGAGTCTCGTTAGTGAAAACTTTCACGGGCACCTTGAGGCGACTGTAAGTAGAGAGAAAGACCAAAAAGAGAGAGGCTTACTAGTGAAAACCTTTCAGGCACTATAAGTCGAAATAAGGATTGCAAATCAAATTGGATATGTGGAGCATTGGAGCCCAGTTTCACGGGGAGAAGGTACAACAAAAGCTTAACATCATACTCGCTTAACAGAATAGGCCGCAAGTGCATGTCACGGTCATTAGAGTTGGTATCCACATCTAATAGGTTTCTATTTCGTAGTTTTCTTGTTTAGGAATCATCTTTTTCCTTTGTTCTTTATTCTACTTTTTCTTGTTCATTCGTTCTTCCTGAGTCTGTCTGGTCAGATCAAGTGAGAATGACTTCAAAATTTGCCATCAACTTTCCAATTGCACAAGACGAGATCTGTTCTAGTACATCAAAGTGGCATAAGTCGGGAAAGAACAACTAGGGCACTGAGCTGGTAATTATCAACATGCTGTAGGATCCCTACAAAATAAAAAGGTTTGGTCCATATCTGTTCATGGAGAATGATACAGATGGAGGATGTTGGGTAAATGGATCAAAGGTATATTCTGAGATGAGATTTACAAAAGGGTGGACCAACGACAAGAAAGATACCTCAAGCAGGAATCAAAGGTTACAAACCTCAAGGCCAAGGCCAGTGGACAAGTCAAGAGAGAGCAACATATACACAGAGCGGGGAGTAGTGGACGTGATTTGGGAATTCATGTGAGACACAAAGGTCGGGTAGATGCCATTTCAGGAGCAATACAACAAATATAGGAGATGGGTCTGAACGGAGAAAAGATATTTCATGTGATACAGATGACAGAGAAAGTGGTTGATCAACAGGCAAGATCTTCGAATGGAAGTTAGTTATCATGAGAAGTGAAGGAGAAATCGCCCTCAAAATTCAAGGCAGTTAGGTGAAGCAGAGTGTTTAAAGGAGGAAATCATCCCCAGTAAGAGTGTCAAACCAACCACCATATTCAAAATCACAAGTTTTCTTTGTCTGAAACAGGGATTAAAGCTATGTTCATATCAAAACATTAGAAGTTGGAAATTTTCAGGTGTAATGCGCCAATTCTGCTTACGCAAAGGCTATTTATAAGACCACACATCACCCCTAGGAGACGCACTTCCTTGTTTAAGTTTTTCAAGTCATATTTTGTTATAGGAGACACACTTTCTAGTTTGAGTCATTACAAGTTTCATTCATAGGAGACACACTTCCTAAATTGATAGTTTACCCCTAGGAGACGCACTTCCTAAATTAATAGTTCATTCATAGGAGACGCACTTCCTAAATTAATAGTTCATTCATAGGAGACACACTTCCTAAATTAATAGTTTACCCCTAGGAGACACAATTCCTAGTTTGAATCATTAAAAGTTTCGCCCATAGGAGACGTATTGATAGTTCATAGGAGAAACACCTCCTAGTTTGAGACATTAAAATTCACTTGAAGGAGACGCACTTCCTAAATTGATAGTTCATAGGAGACGCACTTCCTAGTTTGAGACATCGAAGTTACACCTGTAGGAGACGCACTTCCTAAATTAATAGTTCATTCATAGGAGACGCACTTCCTAAGTTGAGTTCACCCCTAGGAGACGCACTTCCTAATTTGAGTCATTAAAGTTTCACCTAGGAGACGCACTTCCTAAATTAATAGTTCATTCATAGGAGACGCACTTCCTAAATTAATAGTTTACCCCTAGGAGACGCACTTCCTAGTTTAAGTCATTAAACGTTTCGCCCATAGGAGACGCACTTCCTGAATTGATAGTTCATAGGAAACACACCTCCTAGTTTGAGACATTAAAATTCACTTGTGGGAGATGCACTTCCTAAACTGATAGTTCATAGGAGACGCACTTCCTAGTTTGAGTCATTAAAATTTTCACCCATAGGAGACGCACTTCCTAGATTGATAGTTCACCCCTAGGAGACACACTTCCTAATTTGAGTCATTAAAGTTTCACTTGTAGGAGATGCACTTCCTAAATTAATAGTTCATTCCTAGGAGACGCACTTCCTAAGTTGAGTTCCATCCCTAGGAGATGCACTTCCTAATTTGAGTCATTAAAGTTTCACCTGTAGGCGACGCACTTCCTAAATTAACAGTTCATTAATAGGAGACGCACTTCCTAATATTAGACATTTAAATTCACCCTTGGGAGACACACTTCTTAGTTTGGTTCATTCAGGTTTTATTTTGGCAGATGCATTTGTTAATCAAAGTGTCATGGTTTTACTCGTATGAGACGCACATCTTTGTCTAGTCTTTACTCTACCCTCTGCACCAGTAGTATAAGCGGTTTACAATTTTGCCAACAACTCACAAATCTTCCTAGTGCAAACTGGGGCAGAATATTTCGTTTGTTTTGCTTGTTTTGATTGCAGAACCCACCCGGAGGACCGAAAAGGAAGGCAACAATGGTCAAAAGAAGACAATTCAAGTTTCAAGAGGAAAACAATTCAAATTTCATAGGAAGGGAAGAAGTAGTTCGAGTTCAGCAATCAGACATCCACCTAAGAAAGAGAAGACTACAAGTCAAGTCAAAAATAAAGAAACATTAGAGGAAACACAAGTCAACAAGACAACAAGGCAACAAGAGACACAAGAGCAAGTTTGAAGATCTAGATAGGATTTTGTAATTCATAGACTATAGTTTAGTCTAGCTTCTTATTTTCTTTTAACACGGTGTAATAAGGAGGTCAGTAAGCAATAGCAGCAGCAGCAACGACAGCAACAATAAACACAGCTTCACGGTAGTCCCAGCTACCAAAACTTCCCAAAATACATTGACCTGATTCCTTTATGGCCAAGGATATGTTGGAGACCTTTTGAAGCAGAGGTTCAGTCAAATCTTTCAAAAATGCTTCACACGGAGTATTCGAACAGGCAAAAATCGCTCGTGCCCGCTCACTTTATCTTTGCACGAAAACTCTTCGTGTTTCTGGATAAAGAGGGGCAGCTGTGAGCACGTGATTTTTGCCTCACAGGAATTACTCCCACAAAAATCAAAACAAAATGTTTGTTTTCTTCGTGCGCAATTTTGAGGATTTTGTGGTATTTTCTTTATTGTTTGCATTTGTCTGTGCGTGTTTATTTTTATTTAATTAATGAAAATACAAAAAATATATGTTGCATTTGCATTTTTAGGAATTGATTATTAACTAATTAGTTGTTTCAAAAATGGAAAAATAAAAAATATATAGTTTATGTTGCACTTTGGAATATTGGTAGTTTTCCTTTTAATTTAGGTCTTTATTAGTTGTGGTAATTATTTAGGTTTAGTTATGCTTTTTAATAAGTTAATTTGGTTTATAATTTAATTTATAATTTTTAGTTTTAATAATTAGGAAATAAAAAGAAAAAGAAGAAAAGAAACAAAATGAAAAATGGAGAGAAAATCGGACTGGGCCAGTGTAAGGCCCCGTAAATAATTTTTGGTCTCAAAACTTAGTAACTCGTGGTGTGGACCCTTGGTAGTGATATAAGCCTTTAAAAATTAAAAGAATCAATTTTCCAGAAAATTATCATTTGTGCGGTCCAGAATGCGGTCGCAGATCAGCTATGCGGACCGCAATCCTGCGACAGAGTGAAGCAGAAGAATTTTCAAAATTGAAGTTGAAAATGCGGTCCATTATGCGACCGCATAGTCAATATGCGGACCGCATTCCTGCCGCATAGTTAATCGGAGAGTTAGTCTAAGTTGATGTTATAAATGCGGTCCATTGTGCGACCGCATAATCACAATGCGGACCGCATTTCCACCGCATACCCAGGCAGAGATGTTCAGTGATTGGGTCCAGTTCTGCGGTCCAATATGCGGACCGCATTCCAATTCTGCGATCGCATAGTGCGACCACAGATCTTGCTCGGGCTTCTATTTTCTAAAATTTTAAAACCCGACCCCCTTTCTAATAAAACCCCCTAACCCCTCATTTTAACCATATTTTCTGAACAAAATAAGAGGAGGGAGGAGGGGTTCTTGAGAGAAAAGTTCATTTTCTTCAAAATTTGTTCCTCAAATTATCTGGTCTGGGAAATTTTAAAGCAAGTGTCTTCATCTCCATTTCTACAGGTAAAATCCCTACCCCATTTTCATTGACTTTCAGATTTATTGAGAGGGGGAAAGTCTCATGCATTAGTTCTTGATAATAGGGGTTGAAACACTCATGCATGTTTATTAAAACCTAAAATCTAGTAAGAGTAGTTGGGAAAGAGTAAAGAATTATGTAAAGAAGGGTTGATAACATAAATGTGTTCGGGTAGTGATTGTGAACTTTGATTCTAAGAAATATGTATTAATTTATGCACTAGATTGACGTTGCTAGGCTTTTGGTGAAGTTGGAAGTAGAAATTAAAAGGGAATTCGGCTCCAGGTATGTATGGCTAACCTTGACTTTGTAAAATCGCCTTGTTGGTGTTCAAATGTTTGGTATGTGACATTCATGTGGGTAACTTGTGAAATTCGTGTGAATTGCATGGTTGTGATTATGATATGTGGTATTAGATGAAAAACAAATAACGTAAGGAAATTGTATGTGATGCAACTGAAATAATTGTGATATTAACATCTATGGCTTATCGTGGGCAAGTATTGTTGTAACGTGAAACACTTGTGAATTGTGGAATATGACGGAAATAGTATTGATGGTAATGGAAACACTTGTAAATTATTGTTGCTACTCCTTAAGAAGAGTTGTTGTGATCTTTGTGAATTATTTATTGTTGTTGTGTGATTGTTTGTGAATTGAAACTGTACTGTGGGATCGGGTTGCACGCCGCAACACGAAGTAATAAGGTGCGGGTTGTGGTGATAAGGGTGGCCGAGGTAATAAGGGTGGCCGAGGTAATAAGGGTGGAAAGTGATCGAAATCACTGTTGAAATGAAAATATGAGCAAAAATGTGAAATCTATTGATGTGGAAATGTGGAAGGGAAACGGGAGAGTTTGTAAATCTTGTTTGGCTTGATTGTTCTTTCTTTATAGAATTGATTGTTGTTTCTGTTACTGTTACTTACTTATCTATGTCTTGAGTTTACTTGGCGCAAGGTTTGTTATACATACCAGTACAATTCAAGTGTACTGACGTCCCTTTTGTCGGGGGCGCTACATTCGTGTTATGATNGCCTTCCGTCGGTTTTTTTGGTGATCCCCATTCCTCTCGGGGTCCTATGTGGCTCATGCCGCTTGTTTTTGTAGTATTATTTTGCTGTTGTAAAAGGGTATAGCCGGAGCCTTGTTACCGGCAAATATTGTAGTAACTTCTTTCATCTGTAGAGGCTCCATAGACAGGAAACGTGGGTCATGAACTTATGTAATATGTATTTTGTATATAGGGGCAATGTAAAATGTAAACCACGCTAGTAACCATGTACCTTGTTTATGTTTTGAAATGAATTGGTGTTCTAAATTAATCGTATGGTCATTTCACTTGGCTAATAAGTAATGGAAGATGTGGGGTAGTACGTGGGATAGGAAAGGCACCCAGGTCCGCTTGACTGGGGATACCCGGTCGAGCGCTGGTCATGTCCCTCGAGTTTGGGGAGTGACAGCCAGATTGACCACAACCCAATTCACACCCGCCCAAAACACCCCCTTTACCCGACCCAAATCGGCCAGTCTTAGAGACAGGCGAAATGACGTAGTATGATGATGAAACTACGTTGTTTCGTCGTCAAAAGATCTCAACCGTTGATCTCGCACAATCCAACGGTCCCAAAGCCCCAACCATCACTCGTATCCACTTAACCAAACCCGACCCGTTCCCATACCGAACCCCTCACTAAACCAAACGACGCCGTCCCCTATAAGGGAATTGATCCAAGCCATCGATCTCACTTGGTCGAACGACTTGGATCCAATCCCTACTTAGGTATATAAGGGATCTAATAGACCCCAGCCCCCTAAAGCACCCCCCTCCTCATTCTCTCTCAAACCTCGTCTCTTTCAGAGACGAGGAACCCTAGCAGCCGCCCTAAAAATCCCCCGCCTTAAGCCGGCAGCGACGGCTCCGATGACCACCAAAATAACACCCCTTAACCACCTTGAACTCCCCATCCCAAATCCCTAACTAGCTAACCTCGAATCCCAGTAGAGCCTCTCGAATGTTAAATCTAAGAACGAACCATAAAATCCCTAAGTCCCAATTAGTCAAATGGTTGAAGGTTTGAGGCTGGGATGGAGTTTAATTGTGTGTTCTCATTTGAGAAAACTCGATTAAGGCCCGTTTTGGCTTCAAATTCAAGTTGAAACTTCGAGTATGACGGATTTGAATGGTCTGAAACTCTAAGGTATTTCTATTTCTTTATTTCTTTTTCTTTCTTTCGTTGTTGTTATTGTTTGTTTGATTAATTTCGTTGAAACCCATCATTTTTGTCAATTATTTCTTCCTCCTCTTTCGGACCTTTTTCTTATTTTCATCATTTTTGTTTTTCTATTGTTGATTAATATATGTTATAAACTGTTGAATCGATTAAATAGTTTCGTCCATCAGCCCGTTTCTTGTAGCTAATTGGATTTTGTTTGAGATCAACCGAATCCCTTATATTTCCTAACTGTCATGATGAACCGCCTGGTCTGTTTTGAATCTGTTTGTTTGGTTTAAGGGGGTTTAAAAAAGACTCAATAGTTTGGTTCCCTAGCTGTAAACCTGAACTTGGTTTGTTTTAGTCATACTGACCAAGCTAGTTCTGGAATCAATTAATAGGGAGGTGTATTTGATTAAAGAGAAGTTGTTGTTTAAATTAATGGAATCATAACTGAGTGGTATGACAACACTGTTGTCAAGGCACACCTGAGAAAGAGAACATGCTGCCCATACTCCTGTGGATTTAATAAAGAAAGAAAAAGGTCAGTGGTGGTACTGACACTAAGGTTTTAGTATTCTGAGTGGAAAATTTAGGAAATAACATGGGAGAATGAGTTCTTTTAATTAAGTTGAGTGCTCCTAAGAGCTGAAAATGATGGGGTTCTTTGGGTATAAAACAGGCAGACCTGGACAGAGATGGGGGGGGGGGGACTTTTTGAAAGAATATCAGAAGTTTAGAAAGAATTGGAGAGTTTTTTGAAGAGGGGAGAGCTTTGAAATATCAGTTCTTGAGAGCTATTAGACAGAGTTCTTGAGCAGCATTTTGGGGAATAGAGAGTTGGTCAGTTTTGAGAGCATATGAAAAGTTTGGAAAAGAAAGGGGTATTGTTCCATTGAGTTCTAGCTAAAATTTGGGTTCTAGGCACTGATTCTTACCTCTTCTGATTGCTAAACCTACTTTGAAGTCTATTGATTCTATTTTTTTTGGGGCTTATTCGAGCTCGGTTGCTTTGTTTTGGGCGTTTGTGTCGCTGTTGGTTTACAAATTCATACCGGGCTTGGTGTGAGTGTGTTTGCTGGGTTGAAGTTGGGTTCTGCTATTGACTTAAGCCTAGTTTGCTGCTGCGATTGTACTACTGTTGTATTGCTGTTGCTGATTGCTCCTTTTTCTTCTTTTATCTCTATTATCCAGGTATTCATCTCAACCTTGAATGATGTGTAAAATCTCAAGCTGAATAAAGCCTAATTGGAAGAGAAATCGAAGTGCAAGCATTTTGTTATTGCCTTAGCTCATATGCAGTTTCCTTTGTGTTCATTTTGAATGAGTAATTCATGTTAGACATGTAATAGTAGTACTGAGATTTGAATAAGTAGGACTCGTTTAAATTTGTATAATGTGGACCGACTAGAACTATTTGGACTCTTAAGATGTGATGCTTCACTTAGTGATATTTATAGTACTAGGTCGATTGATATCGCATTCAACCAAAGTTTGTTGTTCATAGAACTGTCACGACTGACAAACCAGGAAGTATTCATAGCTATATCCTAATTTATTTTTGTCTCGCGTGAGTGTGATGTTGAAAGCAGAAGATCAACTGAAATAATGTAGGTTTCGAATTAATTTGGGATTGACTAGGAAATTAGTTCATAATCAGTGCTAACTAGTAAATTGTTTCATCAGATTTCTCGACTATTTAAAACTGGATTTCAATTGATAGGCAAGTTCACAAAAATTGAAAGATCCATACTCGCCTGTTGTTTGAGCTGGTATCGAGGGCGGGTTGCTGCAATCATGCACAAGCAAATTCATTATTTGGACTTGGCTGGAAGAATTCAATTCATAGTTTAATGTAATATAATTCAATTCATAATTAACTAGGACTCTTTCTTTTATTTTAGAGACAAACTAAGTAGAAAACTATAGATTACTTTAGGTTTGCCCTTTAAAAAATAGCAAAATGAGATGAGTCTCGCTAAACAAAACACATAAATTGCGGGGCCCTCGATAAATGTTTATACTAAAAATACTTAGACTTCGGGATGGGCCGTTTAGCGAATTTCACGGCCTTCCCCAAAGATAATAACGCGTTAGTCGCTTTAGGCACGCTTTTAATAATCTACCTTCTTAAACTCGGGTGCACATTTATGTGACCCAAATCCAAATCTCAACGAAGTCAAAATGCGTCAACAACCACAGGTGCATTTATGTGACGTGGTTCGAGACACGTTTTCACGACGTTGCAATTCTCGTTAAAAATAATAATAAAAGCGATAAAAAGCACATAAGTTAAAACATGTATTAAAATAAGATAATTAAGCCGGATATAACAGTTGAGCGACCATGCTAGAACCACGGAACTCGGGAATGCCTAACACCTTCTCCCGGGTCAACAGAATTCCTTATCTGGATTTCTGGTTCGCTGACTGTTAAACAGAGTCAAACCTTTTCCTCAATTCGGGATTCAAACCGGTGACTTGAGACACCATAAATCTTCCAAGTGGCGACTCTGAATCTCATAATAAACTAATCCCATTTCGATTGCCATTTTTGATTGAAAAAACTCCCTTTATTATACTCTTCACGTGGTGTAGTAGTGAAAAAGGTGGTGTGACAGCGTGAACAATAGCTTCCAACTCTAAATCATGCACTGGATAGTTCTTCTCATGAATCTTCAACTGCCTCGAAGCATAGGCAATGACCTTGCCACCCTGCATTAGCATTGCACCAATCCCAATACGGGAAGCATCACAATAGAATGTATAAGGCCCTGATCCTGTGGGAAAACCAACACCGGTGCTGTAGTCAGAGCTGTATTGAGCTTCTGAAAGCTTGCCTCACACTCGTCCGGCCATCTGAACTAGGCACCCTTCTGGGTCAACCTGGTCATCGGGGCTACAATAGATGAAAACCCCTCCACAAACCGACAGTAGTTGCCTGCCAATCCCAAGAAACTCCGAATCTCTGTAGCTGATGCTTGTCTATTCCAGTTCTTGACTGCCTCAATCTTCTTTGGGTCCACATGAATACCCTCTGCTGATACAACGTGACTCAGAAATGCTACAAAACTCAACCAGAACTCACACTTGGAGAACTTGGCATACAACTTACTATCCCTCAGAGTTTGAAGAACCACTCTAAGGTGCTGCTCGTGCTCCTCCTGGCTGCGGGAGTACACCAAAATATCATCAATAAAGACTATCACGAACATGTTCAAATATGGCCTGAACACTTGGTTCATCAACTCCATAAATGCTTCTGGGGCATTGGTCAACCCAAATGACATGACCAAGAACTCATAATGCCCATACCGAGTACGGAAAGCTGTCTTAGGGACATCGGATGCCCTAATCCTCAACTGATGGTAGCCAGATCGCAAGTCAATCTTGGATAATACCCTGGCACCCTGAACCTGGTATGAGCACATGACTTTTTCCCCACATGAATGGCTCCCACAAAATCAAAACAAAAATTGTTTGTTTTATTGTGTGCAATTTTCTGAATTTTTCGTGAAATTTTATGTCATTATTTGCCTGTATCCGTGCATATTAAATGAAAAAAAACAAAAATATGTCGCATTTACATTTAGAACAATTAAGAGTAATTAAGTTTGTTTTGCAAGAATGAAAATCACAAAAATATGTACTTTGCATTTTTAGCATTTAATCTCCAATTGTGTGATTTTATTTTAGTTGGTATTTAGTTGTGTGTGATAATTGTTATTAGGATTTAATTAGTACTTTTAATTTGGTTTATAATTTAATTTTTGTTTTAAAAATAGGAAATAAAAAGAAAATAAAAGAAAAGAGAACAAAAATGACAAGAAATCGGACCAGGCCCAAAATAACCAGCCCAAACTCACCCCTTACCCGGCCCAGTCGCTCAGACCATCAAAATGACGTAGTTCGATGAAGAAACTACGTCTTTTCGTCATCAAAAGATCTGAGTCATTCAAGCCAAAGCAATCCAACGGAACACAGCCATCACCCGTATTCATTTAGCTAACCCGACCCAGTCCCCAACAATAAATCGAATGACACCGTTTTACCCTCCCCCTTTGATCTGGACCGTTTGTTCCCTTGGATCCAACGGTCTATGATTAATTACCTAATTTTAATATACCCAACCTCATTAACCTGCCCCTTCTCATAACCCCCCCTTCTGTGTATCGTCTCTCTTCAAAGACCAAACAGGCCCACGAAACCCTAGCCGCCACCCCTCCCCTTCGCTTGAAACTCGGCGGAAACGACACCGACGACCACCAAAATAACACCCCTGAGCCACCAAACCACCCTCTCTCCAAATCCATGTCCCTCGTCCCTCGAATCATGGCAAAGCATCTCAAATCTTAGATCAGAGATGAGCCCTCGAACCCTAAACCTAGCCAATCAGTCCCAAAGTTACACCACTAAACCCCTAAGCTACCCTCGTCCCAAATCCCATGTTAGTTTTGCTCGAATCAAGCCAGAACTTGACGAATCCTAAATCGATTGAACGAGCCCTAGAAGAAACAAACCTGGAATCGATCCAAAAAGGGGAAAAATTGAGGTCGTGGCCGACCTTAGTCGTGTGTTCTTAGTTGAGAACACTCGATTAAGGTCTGTTTCGGCTTCAAACTTAAGTTGAAGTTTCGACTGAAATGAAGGGGAGTTTGGTCTGAGATCTTGAGGTATTTTCTTCTCTTTTCTTTTATTTTGTTTCCTACCTGATTAAGTTCCATTGTAGTTCATTATTTTGTCTATTAATTCTTCCTCCTCTTTCAGACATTTTTCTGGTCCAGTTTTCCTCTGTTGATTAGCATATTATTGAGTCGATTAAATAGTTTTGTCGATTAGTCCGTTCATGTTTGTAGTTTAGTTGTGCCCTTTGAATTAGTTGATGTTAGTTATTTTATGTATTACCAGCTTCAGGGCTCCGTTCAGTATAGTAGCAATGCCACTTCATTTTGTTTAAGTTTAGTTTAGAAATTGTGATTTATTCTAAATGTAGTTAGTTTACTCCCATGTACCCGTATCAATTGTGGTCTGAAGTTTTGACTTTAGTGGTCAATATAACTTTGTTCTAAATTATTGAATCCTTGACCTTTGTTTTGATGCTATTTGTTTTAATATGATGTTCAAGCTTAAACTGTTGATTAAGTTTGCTAAGGTAAATCGTAATGTTATGTTTGGGTTCTGATATGAATTGAACTTGAGTTTAAATTCAGCCTTAGTTAATCAGTGGTTAGGTTTCTTTGATTAGGGAATTGGTCATAGCTGATATGGTGTAATACAGATTGAAGAGGTTTAAGTTAGGACAGTAGTTTCAGGGCATCAGAGGGGGTAATTTGGGGATTTTAGAAGCTTTGAAATAGGTAGTTTGAGTGGCCTGACAGTAAGGTACTGATGTACCATTAAACTAATACTATTGTCTAATAATAGTGGGATGGGAAACATAATAGTATGGGGTTTAAAGGAAATGGATTAAGAAATAGGTGCCCATACCTGTTTGAATTTAATAAGGAAAAAACAAGGGTTAGTGGGGAACAAGTGAATTAAAAAGAGATTAGACACATAGTAATGGGCTGTCAGGGAATATCATGGGCAAGAATGATTTCTGAATAGTTTAAGTGTTCTAAATAATTGTGAAGGGATTTAGCCTGGGGATAAATAGAAGGGGGTTTGGACAGAATAAGGGTTTTTTTTTTCTTGGAATCAGTTGGAGTGTTTAAAAGAGCTTTTAAAATACAAACACTGAGAGTCGGGGAGAGAGTTTTAGATAGTCAGTCAGTTCAATTAACATTGTTCCATTGAAAAATACCAAAAGTACTGCTACATTGTTTTTCTAGTTCAAATTGGATCAAGTTTTCTCCTGCTCTGAGTGCTGAAGTTCATCTGAAGAACACTGGTTGGATTTCAAATAAGTTTGGGGTCTAATTAAGTCAGTTGTGGTTGAGGTTTAGTCAGCTGATAGTGTTCAGTTATTTGCTGGTCCATTTCTGGTTTAACTCAAGATCAATAGTCTATTGTGGGTTATTTGCTGTGATTCTGTCGACTCCTGGGTTGCATTTTGGTCTTTTGGTGCTGTATTGGCTGTTTTGAGCTATCTCATTGCTGTTGCTGTTGGGTGCTGTGTTATCTGCTGCTGCTGACTATCCCTTCTTCTTCTTCTTCTTCTTCTTCTTCTTCTTCTTCTTCTTCTTCTTCTTCTTCTTCTTCTTCTTCTTCTTCTTCTTCTTCTTCTTCTTCTTCTTCTTCTTTCATTATCCAGGTACTTACTTAACCTCCAATGGCCAAAGCTAAGGAAATTTGTAACTGAAGTTCTGATCTGAAATAGAAGGCTGATTTAAGCATTCAAATTGTTTAGATTTCTATTTGTTTATGTATATTTTTCATATGACCGTTTGCTCATGTTAATTTCATGATTAGCTCGCTTAGGTGCACATCAGTCTTCATATTAGGTCGTATAGTATCAGATGCTAGTATTTGACAAATTAGGACTCCTGTTGTTTTTGAATAACAGTACCGTATAATTGGATTCCATATCTGGACTGAATAGCTACTATACTACATTAGCTACTGGTTAGTCATTAAATTGCCAAACGTACTGTATAATTGGATTACATTAGAAATTGGTTAATCATTATAGTTATTTGTAATGGATTGTTATAAGTACAATACTAATTGTCACACTTTGAATCTCACTTATAATAGTTGAGGATTGTTTCATGATTTCATCGTGAATCCAAGTAATAATTCAGTATGAACACTTCAGTAGCTACTGCTTCAAATATGTGTAGGAACTTAATAATGCGATAAAGAGCTAATCTGATAGTTATTTGACCGAATTGGGTTGCATTTTCCCTTTCCTTGCTACTGCACGAGTTTGGGCCTCAATCATGCACAGGCTGGCCCAATTCCACTTTTCCAGCTCGTTAACGGGGCTTGCATTGGAGCCTAGAGCTGGCAACAGCTCAACAAAACAATTGATTGTGTCTAGTTTATATTGGGCCAGTTTCAGGAGTCAAAGGCCTGGATGAGGACTAATTTTGACAACATAGGTCTTTAGGCCCTTGAGTTAAGTAGCACACTTGAACTAAGAGGTGTTACCTTTTGCTCAAATGTGGACTCGAACTTGAGGACCATTTTCCTTGATTACTTTCAATAGCAATTAGTAATGCATATTAATTAGGTCCCTTTAGAGACAAATAAATAGAAATTCGTAGTTTGCTTTAGATTGGCCTTTAAATAAAAAATGAGACGAGCCTCGCCGAACAAAACATATAAATTGCGGGGCCCTCAATAAATGTTTATATTAAAATACTTATAATTCGGGACGTGCCATTTAGCGGATTTTCATGGCCTCCCATGAAGTTAATAATACACTAGTTGCTTTAGGCCCGACATTTAATAATTTTACCTTCCTAAACTCGGGTGTGCATTTCATGTGACCCAAATCCAAATCCTAAAACGTTGGATAAAATATGTTTCGGATTGTGGGTGCATTTCATGTGACGCGATCCAAAGACGCATTTTGAACGACGTTCAATTTTCCTTAAAATTAATTAAAAAGCGGTGAAAGTTAAAATTTGCACATAGGTTCAACATATATTAAAATCAGATAATTTAAGCCGAATATAACAGTTGAGCGACCGTGCTAGAACCACGGAACTCGGGAATGCCTAACACCTTCTCCCGGGCTAACAGAATTCCTTATCCGGATTTCTGGTTTGCAGACTGTTAAAAAGAGTCAAATCTTTCCTCGATTCGGGATTCAATCGGTGACTTGGGATACCATAAATCTCCCAAGTGGCGACTCTGAATCTCTTAATAAACGAACCCCGTTTCGATTGTCCTTTAATTGGAAAAACTCCCTCTATTATACTCCCTTTCGGGATGTAGTAGGTAAAAAGGAGGTGTGACAGCTCTGGCGACTCTGCTGGGGATTATGAACCCAGAACTTCGTTCAGGGTTCAAGAATTCGAGCTTAGGATAATTGTTGTATTTGGCTTTATTTATTATCTGATTTTATTATTTGATCGGGCTTAAATGTGCAAATGATGCTTTTTACCGCTTTAATATTATTTATACTGTATATATAAACTGTGCCGAAACCTTCTCTTCTTACCTCCGGGGATGTGCTTACTGGTTGAGACTCCCTAAGAAAGAGGCTCGGAAATGTTACTAAGCCGGTTGGCCTTTTGGTTCCTGGAAAGTAGCTCCTTCCTCGACTCGAGTTGTCCGCTCGGGCATACGGTTTAGAACATATACCCGGGTTTTGAACCTAGAATAACTTGACTTCATGCCGGATCCCTAGTAGGAACACTTATTTGCATCATGTTCATTTGACTTAGGGGACTCAACACAGGGGTTGGGTCCGTCTAGGACAAGCAACATGAAACAAAAAGACCATCTTGCTGCATCGTATTTGTTTTACGCATTTACTTGCTTTGAATTTGCATGCTGACCGGTTTCTGAAAATCAAGAATATCGGAAAATTGGGAAAAAGAGAAAAAGAGAAAATAGCAGGGTAGAGAGATAATTACCCATTTTTTTTAGAAAAATGTTTTTGTTAATTTGAGAAAAGAAAACAAAAAAAACAAAAAAAGAGAGGCATGTTTTCAAAGTTAATCTATTTTATTGGGTAGAACTACGTAAGTTTGATTCTCACCGGATGTGGGATACGTAGGCAACTCATATCGGGTTCAACTATTTGAAAAATTATTTGAAAAAAAAATATATAAAAAATATTAAAAGAGAAAAAAAAAGGGAAGAATTTTTTTTATAGGGTAAATAAATGTTGTTATTTTTCCATACGTAAAGGTAATTTTCATTCTTGCCCAAAATAGCCGAATGTCCCTAAAAGGACGCCGGAAGGCCGTTTTTTCAAGAACAACCGCCTTTGGTCATTTCTCAAAAGTTTTGACCGGTTAGCAAACACAGCCTTTAAATCTTTTCGAAGTGCTGAAAGGCCGTATTGACATGACCGTATATTTTATGAAATTTTTGAGAAAACAGTGATGATTTTCTGCTAGTCTATTTTTAGGCTGTATGGCCATTTTGATGTTAGAGTCTTTTGGAGTCTGTTAATATTGTAATAAAATGTGTCGTAGTAAATACATTTTTTTTCTTTTATGGAAAAACTTGAAAAAAGAAAAATCCAACTTTTTTTAATTAGTCATTTGGCACTTATGCCAGAACTATGCACGGTCTGATTCATGCAGGGTCATGATACGTAGACAATCTCCATAAGATTCGACCGCAACGGAAAAAAAGAAAAAAGAAGAAGAAAAAGAAATGAGAAGTTCCCTACACTCCATTGGGAGAGGCATATGCAGTCTGTTCCGAAGGCTAAGGAAATTGGACCTGTTGAAGCCGATCCCGGGGCCTGACATAGAAAAGTGTTGGAATCTGAAGAATGCGATTCAGAATCATATTGATGCAGGCGACATTGTCATGCAAAATCCAGATGCAAACAGATACCAGCCAAAGCCCATCTCATACAATGGGTGTGGTTTACTTTGAAAAGAAATGTGAGAACTCTTCTGGGAGCCTTGGAGGTCCACATGCTACTAAGCTTTCAACGCTATCAAAGGTTGATCTTAAGAACGAGCCGGCAAAAGAAACTCAAACGCAGCTTGATAAGAACAAAGTGATAAAGACTTGCGAAGTTCCTAGTAATGTTGATGCAGAAGTCAGTGGCTAAGGTATTGAGTTTGGTGATTGGAAAGATGCTCTATCTTTGGGTTGCCGGGGAGGAGTTTTGATGGCTTAGTTTGTTGTCATTTCTGTTTGTCCAGGTTATTTAAGGGTTGTAATCTGGATATTGTCTTGTAAATCGGACACTTCCATCTTTTGATTTTGTCCAGTCCCTTCGGTCGTAGTATCTCATTTAATGTTGTCTAGGTTTGTTCTAAGGGTTGAACTTAGTTAGTTTGTTTGTTGTTCGAGTTGTTGTTTCATCGGTTAATGCAATGTCATGTTTTCTATTATTTCTAGACATTTTCTTTTGTTTAGTCCTCTCCTTTCTATAGTTCTTTTTCTGTCAGCTCTAGTGACATGACATGTACACATAATTTTGGCCTAAGCTTAAAAGTTAAATCATGAAGAATTGGAAGATGATCAGGGCACTTAAGGGAAATAAGAACATATTGAGATTATTTGAAGACCCGAACCATGTGAAACCGGGGTTGATAGAACGTAAAGAAATCTTATGTTTCATGCCACATCAGTTGGAAATTAAGGACAAGTTTGCCCAAAATTGGCAAAATAATAAGAGTGAGAGTGTGGTCCAATAATGCTTTAAAATTGACAAAGGGAAAGGGTGAATGTGTGTATGGTTATCAAGTCTGGCACAAGCAGAAGATGTTATGAATGTCTGATTAATGGCGTTGTCTGTGCTTGGTATATTTTGAAGATATGAATGACGAAGGCATTTTGTTCTGCTACCTAAACACTTTATCCTTTGTTAACCCTTTTAGCCTTATTTGTTTTCTTTCATACCCCTCTTTCGGAATCAGGAGCAAAGGTTAGAAACACAAACATGGAAGATAAAGAGATAAATAAAAAGAGAAAGAAGAAAAAGATAATAACAAAAACAACAAAAAAGACAAAAGAGAAAAAAAAAAGAAAAGAAAAAAAAGAAAAGAGAAATAATAAGTGAAAAAGGAAAATTATAACAGCAAGGAATTGATGAACTACGTTTGACCTGATTCCTCAAAGAGGATACGTAGGCGCTTCACGACTCGGTCATAGTGTAACAAAAATCAAAAGATCCCCAAGCAATAAACTGGGGCAGAAGTAGTTTTGATGTAAAGAAATCTGGTTCCGAAAGTTGTAATTTTGAACCCAAATTGATGCGTTCTGAGCCTTTAAATACCCTTTCTTTCTAGCCTATTCAAAATCCCACATTACGATCTAAAGAAAGACCTTCCGACCAGTCTTCAAAGGATGCCAAGTGAGGCAAATGGAAGTCGAGAATAACACTTCGGTCCCCAGCAGAAAAGAAATAAAATGAGAGAGTCTTATTGGTAACACCCCAATCCCCAGCAGAAAGATACGAAAATGAGAGAGTCTTACCGGTGAAAACCTTTACAGGCACCATAAGGCGATGAAATCTGTGAGAAATCATAAAATGAGAGAGTCTTATCGGTAAAAACCTTCACAGGCACCATGAGGCGATTGTAAGTTGGGAGAAAAACTAAAATGAGAGAGGCTTGCTAGTGAAAACCCTTCGGGCATTACAAGTCGAATAAGAACTGAGAATCAAATGGGAAATCACCAGACAAGAATTGTGAAAGGCGATTAACGATGGAGGATAGGCCTGATGTGCATGTCATGACCATTAGAGTTGGTATCCACGTCTGATAGGTTTCTACTTTATAGTTTTCTTGTTAGGAGTCATATTTTTCATTGTCTTTTATTCTGTTCTTTTATCTTGTCCATTTCCTCTTCCTGAGTCTGTTTGGTCAGAACAAGCGAGAAATGACTTCAAAATTTGCTATCAACTTTCCAATTATGCAAGACGAGATCTGACTAGTACATCAAAGTGGTATAAGTCAGAAAAGGACAACAAAAGTGCACTGAGATGGTGATAGTCAACATGCTTTGAGATTCGTGCAAATACCTAGAATCTGTCCATTCATGGACAGTGCAACAAGAGGAGGGCCAGGGTGAATGAATCAAAGGTATATTCTATGATGAGGTTGACAAAAGGGTGGACCAGTGTCAAGAAGGATATCCCTAGCAGAAATCGAAGGTTATAGACCTCAAGGCCAAGGCAAGTGGACAAATCAAGAAAGAACAATGGGGAGAGCGGATGGACGTCATTTGGAAATTCATATGAGACTCAAAGGTTGGGGAAATTCTAGTTCACGAGCAATGCCACAAAAAGAAAATATTGGGTCTGAACGGAGAAAATGTATTTCAGTGACATAGATGACGAAAAAAGTGGTTCATCAGTAAAACATGCAAGATCTTCAAGTGGGATCAGCTGCAATGGAAAATATATGGGGTCAGATAAGAGGATAAAAGTGGAAAACAACGGTGAGAGGTTTGTGAATAAGGAGTCATCAAGATGGGCGAAAGTTATCAGCCAAGTTTCAAGATGGCCGGACAACGTAGAGCATGGAAAAGAGAAAAGGAAAACCATCCCCAGCAGGAGCATCATAACCAACCACCACACTTTAAATTGACGAAATTTTCTTTGATTTGAAACAGGGGCAGGAAATGTTATTGATGGCGGAAAGGTGTTATACGAGGAAAGTTGTCAAACTGGGGCAAGAAAAATTTTCTTTCATTTTTGAAAATTTTCCTGAAGTCAGGTACCCACTTGAGGAAGAAGGAAGATACCACAAGTTAAAAGGAAAAAAAAAGAGAAAAAAAAAGAAAAAGAAAAAAGAGCTAGTGTTATCCCCAGCAGTTCTCAGAGGAATGAAACACAAGTTTTAAAGGAAGTGGTTTTGAAGGAGGAAGATAATACAAGTTTTGAGGGAAGTAGTTTTTGAAGGAGGGAGACAACGGGGAAGCAGTTCTGGAGGAAGATAATTTAAGTTAGAAGGAAAACGGTTCAGGAGGCAAGAGGGAACACTGGCAATAGAAGGAGATTCAAGTTATAGTTGAGGTCAGGTGACCGCCTGAAAAATGGAATGGCGTTTTATTTTTAAGTTGTTGTTGAGGTCAGGTGCCTGCCTGAAGAACGGAATGGCGCTTTATTTTTAAGTTGTTGTTGAAGTCAGGCACCTACCTGAAGAACGAAATGACATTTTATTTTTAAGCTGTTGTTGAGGTCAGGCGCCCGCCTGAAGAACGGAATGGCATTTTATTTTTAAGTAGTTGTTGAGGTCAGGTGCCCGCCTGGAGAATGGAATGGCGTTATCTTTTAAGTTGTAGTTGAGGTCAGGTGCCCGCCTGAAGAACGAAATGACATTTTATTTTTTGAGTTGTTGTTGAGGTTAGGTGCCCGCCTGAAGAACGGAATGGCGTTTTATTTTTAAGTTGTTGTTGAAGTCAGGTGCCCGCCTGAAGAACGGAAAGACCTTATCCTTTTAAATTGTATTTGAAATTTTAAATTATAGTTGAGGTCAGGTGCCCGCCTGAAGAACGGAATGGCGTTTTATTTTTAAGTTATTGTTGAGGTCAGGTGCCCGCCTGAAGAATAGAATGGTGTTTTATTTTTAAGTTGTTATTGAAATCAGGTGACCGCCTGAAGAACAGAAAGGCGTTATCTTTTTAAATTGTATTTGAAGTTTTAAATTATAGTTGAGATCAGGTGCCCGCCTGAAGAACGGAATGGCGTTTTATTTTTGAGTTGTTGTTGAGGTTAGGTGCCCGCCTGAAGAACGGAATGGCATTTTATTTTGTTGTTGAAGTCAGGTGTCCACCTGACGAACGGAAAGGCATTATCTTTTTAAATTGTATTTGAAGTTTTAAATTATAGTTGAGGTCAGGTGCCCACCTGAAGAACAGAATAACATTTTATTTTTGAGTTGTTGTTGAGGTCAGGTGCCCGCCTGAAGAACAGAATGGCGTTTTATTTTTAAGTTGTTGTTGAAGTCAGGAGCCCGCCTGGAGATCGGAATGGCGTTATATTTTTAAGTTGTATTTGAAGTTCTCAATTATAGTTGAGGTCAGGTGGCCGCCTGAAGAACGGAATGGCGTTTTATTTTTAAGTTGTTGTTGAAGTCAGGAGCCCTCATGGAGAACGAAATGGCATTATCTTTTAAGTTGTAGTTGAGATCAGGAGCCCGCCTGGAGAACGGAAAGGCGTTATATTTTTAAGTTGCAGTTGAGGTCAGGAGACCGCCTGAAGATCGGAATGGCGTTATATTTTTTAAGTTGTTGTTGAAGTCAGGAGCCCGCCTGAAGAGCGGAAAGGCATTGTACTTTTAAGTGATAGATGAGGTCAGGAGCCCGCGTGGAGAACGGAAAGGCGTACCTTTTTAATTCAAGAAGTCAGCAACCCGCCGGGAGGGCGGAAGGTTACAACCAAAATCCACAAAACCCTCCTGCACCACATCAATACGCAACCCTACCCCAAAATCTCAATCCCTTACCAATACCAACTTCGCCACAAGATCACCATCAACCAATTCAGTACCCACCAACCGTCACTTACCACACTCCCCAGAACACACCATAACCCATTCCCAATCCTCAAAACTCAACCAATGACTATCACTACACCTAACTCCCTGACACTCATCATAGAAACCCTATATATGTGGAAACCGTACCTCACTCTACTCAACTAACTTCCTACACACCGAAATCCGCTAAGCAGGACCTGCTCATCAAGAATATGGGTGAAGAACTCAAGAAATTAACAAGTAGGGTTCAGGGTGTCGAAGGTGATAACTAGGGATTATGATGCATTTTACACTCCTTCTTACTTGAGTTTTGATTGTAAATGTGTACAAAATAGTCCCAAAGGCTTACATATTGTACTTGATTGCAAGGTTTGGTCAATAAGATGACAATTCATCAAAACCAGCTCAAAAAGGAGTGAAACATGCACAAGTACCAAGAACAATTCCAAGCACAGTGTATCAGGAGCAATGCGTCCGCACTCCATTCTGTGCGGTCCGTAAAGATGAGGTTCAGAGAGTGCTCATTTCAGCCAGTCAAGCAATGCGGCCACAAAACATTTCATGCGGACCACATTGACTTCATTGTGGCCGCACTCGATTTTGTGCGGTTTGCAAAGCTCAGGTTCAGAGAGTTGCCAAGTTGGAAGAACATGGTCAATGCGGTTCGTGGTCCATTTTATGCGGACCGCAACAAAAGCCACCACGACCGCGGTGCATTTTGTGTGGGCCGCAGTGGCCAAGTTCACAGAGCAGAAATTTCAGCCAAGAGCCTTAGTGTGGTCGCACTCGATTTCATACAGCCCGCACTAGACCCACAGTGGTATCTTTTCCAGAATTTTCGGCCTAGTATTAATAATTTATTTTCCAATTTTTAGTTCATCAGTTGTATTCTAGACAGCAGCTGCGCTCGTGAATAGTGCTCTTTTGCCATTTTGAGTAATTTTACATTAGTTTCATCATTGAATCTTTAAGTTTTATCTAGTAATTAAATATTATGGGTTTTTCTTCATCTATTTCTTTGTTTTCTTCTATAATTATGAGTAGCTAGACCCATTAGCCAGGGTTGTGGCTCAATCCTAGTATGGGTAATTGATGGTTCTTATGTTTTAAGGCTTGATTGTCTATGGTGGTCTGATATTTGGACTAATTTAGGATTTTAATATTGAATTAGTGGTTTCAAACACCAGTTTATGCCTAGTTGACTTTGGCTCTTCTTGAGAAAGAGAACTTAAGTTTATGAAATTGGTCTAACAAGGAATTAGGGCGTATTCAAGAGATTGATAGCCCCAATTAAAGGGTTAAACCTAGAGATAGTAATACCCGACTTGAACATCAATTGCTTGCACAAATTATCATACCCAATTGGTCTTGAGAAAGTTAATTAGGGTAAAATCACTCGAACTACCTAGAGGTATAGAGTGAGTAGAATCGTGCAATGGTTATATCGTAATCCCCAAATATGACATCCTCGCCTTAGAATTGAGAATCCGCCAATTATCCATGTAGGAAAAAGTCACTTCCCTAGTGCCTTTTAACTAATTAGACAATCTTTAATAGTTTACTCTTAACTTAACTTAACTCAATTTAGCATACTAGTAGTATAAGGTTAGAAGTAATATCAAAACCAATTATGAATAGATGTGTAATTAGGAACAACTATGCAACTCCAATTAGGCAGACACTCAATTCTAATCTCTAGCTCCCTGTGAAAATTGGTCCCGCCCTTCTTGGGTAAAAGCTTCTTCGACCACTCTTGCTACTTTGTAGTAGTATAGGGTTGGCCTCGATGAATTTTTGGCACCGTTGCCATGGATCAAACCCGGGTCACCTGTGTGACAAGCGGGAATACTTACCGCTATACTACACTAGGTTGGGTTTATAGGACTAGAAAACCGGAGGCATGGCAGTAACGGTTTTTGAGTGAGATTGCCTACCACAAGTTCAGAGAGTGGTGGCCCAAGAGGAAGCTAATACCCGAGCATAAATTCATTGTACATGACCTCGAGCCTCACAACCCCAATGTGTTGAGGCAGTTCAGAGTGAGGGATGGATGGGATTATGTCATAGGGCAGGTGAAGAAGTCCAATAAGCACTTGGTGAAGGAGTTCTACACAAATGTGGCCACATAAAAAGGGCACCACAGTCACCAAAGTGCAGAACTTAATGGTGAAATTTGATGGAAAGACAACAAATTACTATCTGGGCTTCCTGGAGGAGGACAAGTCACTATATTTGGAGAAGATACAATTGGGTGAGGAAGCTCATACTTGGTTGGCGGAGTACTTGGAAATCCCAAGTATCACCCCCGATTGGTTGACTGCGAGAGTGAAGATATTGAGGAGAACTTTGAATTTTGAGGCTAAGGGGTGGGAGATATTTGTGTGCAGCAGGCTAGGCACCACCACTCACGACAACTCACTCCCTCTTCACCGGGCTATATTGGTAGAATCGATCATGGCGAGGTACCCGATTAACATCGGGAATGTAATGTCCCGGGTTATTACACGAGTGGTGAATGAATGTGACAGAAATTATCCTTTCCCCAACTTCTTGACCATGTACCTGGAGGACTTACAGGTATACAAGTGAAAGTTTGATACGAAAATGAAGTCAGAGGCACCGTTCTCCTGGTACAGCCTGCAGGGTGATGACAACCCTAAAGGAAAGCACTACAAAGGAAAAGCCACTACTTCAACTAGCTAGTCTGAAGAGCCAGTAGTGGTAGTGGCTCCTACTCAGCCTCCTTCCACCTCTGCAGACATGGCCCTAGGTACATCCACTTCTATAATTACAGAGATACCCTCCACCACCGCATACCCATTGACTGCCCGCCGTCTGAGCCAGGCCCTCTCCAACATCAACAACTGGATTTAGACAGCTTCTTCTAAGATGTCTGTACTATCTACCACGGTGGCAGCCCAGTCAACACCTCCTCCCCCACAGGTCCCACAATCCATTAAGGACACTCTCAAGGAGCTTCTGGACAACCAGAAGAAGCTCCTACAGAACCAGAAATTGATTATGGACACTGTTGATTCACAAGGGAAGGCACTTAAGGAGATTGAAAAGGAGGTAAAGAAAATGAGGAAGACTCGGGCTTCAAAGGATTCGGTGAAGGAGATCAGGGTAGAGGTTGATAGGCTGAAGGCAAATCACCTACCTTTAGATTTGCTATTGCATGAGACAACACCAGTAGCCCTTCCCCAACCAGTGCAGGAGTTCAAGAGGCCTCCCAAGGGGAATAGGGTGATCCCCCGGTTTGACGAAGCAGTTATACAGTTGAAGGACCCATAGGGAGGTTCCTCCAGCCAGCCCCAGGACTTATCCCAGGTCCAGGACTAGGTCTCATCAGAGCCACATATCACAGGGAGCCAGTCATAGGTTCCCAAGCAGACAGAGGACCCAGGGACCTAGACTTAGGATCCCATGAAAACAGAGGGCCCATAGGGAGTTTCTTTTTCCTCTCTTCTCTCTATTTTGTGATTATTTTGATTAGTTGGAATTGAGGACAAAGTCAGCTTTCATTTTAAGGGGTAGTCCTATTTTGGATATTTTAGATGACTGTACATATGATAATATTTTATGCTTTCTTTCCTTTTTATCTTTGGTATGTATATAATTTTAGCATTTCATTACACTTTTCGTACTTTTTACTTTGGGTCTGTATATAAAAGTTTTGTTCTTATGTATATATTCATTCCCCCTATTGTATATTCGATTAAATCCCCTCTTGTATAATTCATTTTACTTTTTCCATTTTTTCTTTCTTAGCTGCTTATTTTATATTTCTAGCTTCTTGTTTTGAGTTTTTGCAATAAGCCTTTGGTTTTCTTAATGCCACGGCTCTTTCCAAAGGTGGAATTTGTGTGAACCGGGTGGCTCTTCCCGATGATGGATGGAATGACAACCTTCTTAAGGGTTTTGAGTCTATTTTCTTTCTGCTTTTTAGTAGTTAGTTGGTAAGGGTGCCTCAAGAAAAGCTTCACTTGGTCCTAACACAATTGTCTTTGATCCCATGGTAAAAAACAAATTGTTATGTGTAGGATGGTGAAAGTTGTGACTTTGAGACTCTTGCATTGGCCGATAATCATCAAGTGATTTTTCGGGACCATTGTGTTGCTTAAATCTTATATAAGGTTGTTTTGGGCCCCCGACTCTGTGTCTTTAAAATTCCAAAAGCTTGTGTGGTGAGAATTTAAAGTGCAAGTCCAAGTCCCGAGCCATTCGTCAAGAACTTGCCCTGAATGTTTGTCTAGGCAAAATCTGAAGTGTAATTTGACTTGAGACATGATTATAGGCTGTCCTTGATCCGAATGATATCTTGAACACTTCCATAGCCTACAAATGATAAAATTCCTAGTCAGACCTTTTGAGCCTTAGACCTTTTTCCTTCAAGAACCGTGATACAAGCCTTTACCCGTTCGAAAGATACCCTCTCTTGGCACCCGATATTTCCTTAGCACATGGCAAAAGTATAAGTTTAGGGGAGAGACGAGGATTGCAAAAAAGTGGTAAAAGTTACAAAATGAAGAAAATAAAAGGCAATGAAAAAGAAAGAAAATCAAAAAGACAAAAAGAATGTTCAACGTAGAAAAAAATGAAGGGATTTAATAAAAGCAAAGAGATCAAAGGTGTGGAAAGTTGAGAAAGGAGAAAAGAATGTGAAATGAACAAGAAAGAATGACAGTGTGTCTCTCTAACCCCTTATAAAGAAGTGAAATGACTTAAAAAGTCAAGTGAATGTGTGCCAAACTAAAGCAAAAGAAGTGCTAAAGGGAATATGGAACCTACTTAGACCAAACATTTCCTACCCTAAACCAAAAGCCTTAACTATGTATATATGATCTTGAGTTGAATGAAGCTTACATTAGTGGTCACATAAGGGGCAAGCATATGGTACCTAGAGCCGGATTTGTGGATTTTCTTTGAGAGAGATGAGTGTATTTCCATTAACCTCGTTCTGATTGCTACAATCCTAAAGGTGAGGTTTGCTTAGGGAGAGTTGAGGACGTGTGAATTTGGGTTCCACAATTACCAAAGTAATAGAAAGAGTTTCTTTGATGTGTTGAGTCAACTCTTGATACTGTTGTGTCACACTAAATCCATGGTGTTTAAAAGAGTGAATGTTGTTAATGATTCATTTGAATTAATGGCAACGGTTAGTCCCAATTGATGCTAGATAAGGTCACTTTAGGTCAGCTGAATTTGTTTGGATTTACTCTTAAGGGGTAGGTCTTAGTTTGTATGCTTGAGGACAAGCAAAAGCTTAAGTTTGGGCGAGTTGATAACTAGGGATTATGATATATTTTACACTCCTTCTTACTTGAGTTTTGATTAGAAATGTGTACAAAATAGTCCCAAAGGCTTACATGTTGCACTTGATTGCAGGTTTTGGTCAACAAGATGACAATTTGTCAAAACCAACTCAAAAAAGAGTGAACCATGCACAAGTACCAAGAACAAGTCCAAGCACAGTGTATCAGGACCAATGCGGCTGCACTCCATTCTGTGCGGATTGCAAAGAGGAGTTCAGAGAGTGCTCATTTCAGGCAGTCAAGCAATGCGGCTGCAAAACATTTCATACGGACCGCATTGACTTCATTACGGCTGCACTCGATTTTGTGTGGTCTGCAAAGCTCAGGTTCAAAGAGTTTCCAAGTTGGAGGAACATGGCCAATGCGGTCCGCGGTCCATTTTATGTGGACCACAACAGAAGCCACCATGATCGCGGTGCATTTTGTGCAGGCCATGGTGGCCAAGTTTAGAGAGCAAAAATTTCATCCAAGAGCCTTAGTGCGGCCGCACTCGATTTTATGCGGTCCGCACTAGCCCCCCAGGGGTATTTTTGTCCAAAATTTTTGACCTTGTATAAATAGTTTCTTTTCCCATTTTTAGGTCATCAGTTGTATTCTAGACAGCAGCTATGCTCGTGAATAGTTCTCTTTTGCCATTTGAGTAATTTTATAATAGTTTCATCATTGAATCTTCAAGTTTTATCTAGTAATTGAATATTATGGGTTTTTCTTCATCTATTTCTTTGTTTTCTTCTATAATCTTGAGTAGCTAGAACTATTATCCAGGTTTATGGCTCAACCCTGGTGTGGGTAATTAATGGGTCTTGTGTTTTAGGCTTGACTGTCTATGGGTGTTTGATACTTGGACTAATTTAGGGTTTAAATGTTGAATTACTGGTTTCAAACACTAGTTTATGCCTAGTTGACTTTGGCTCTTCTTGAGAAAGAGAGCTTAGGTATATGAAATTGGTCCAATGAGGAGTTGGGGCATATTCAAGATATTGATAGCCCCAATTAAAGGGTTAAACCTAGAGATAATAATACTCGAGTTGAACCTCAATTGCTTGCACAAATTATCATACCCAATTGGTCTTGAGAAAGTCAATATGGGAAAAATCACTCGAACTATCGAGAGGTATAGAGTGAGTAGGATCGTGCAATGCTTATATCGTAATCCCCAAATATGACATCCTCGCCTTAGATTTGAGAATCCGTCAATTATCCACTTAGGAGAAAGTCACTTCCCTAGTTCCTTTTAACTAATTAGACAATCTTTAATAGTTTACTATTAACTTAACTTAACTCAATTTAGCATTGTAGTAGTATAAGGTTAGAAGTAATATCAAAACCAATTATGAATAGAAGTGCAATTAGGAACAACTGCACAACTTCAATTTAGGTAGACACTCAATTTCAATCTCTAGCTCCCTATGGAAATCGATCCCGACCTTCTTGGGTAAAAGCTGCTTCGACCACTCTTGCTATTTTGTATTAGTACAGGGTTGGCCTCGATCATAAGGCGACAAAGGGATAGAAGGTTTGAACTATGAAGACATATGCATACATCCAGATGTAGAACTACCAGATTGGTACAAACCTCCCAAGTTTGAGATGTTTGATGGTATAGGTGATCCCAGGTTTCATCTGAGGACCTATTGTGAAAAGCTTGTTAGGGTCGGAAAGGATGAAAAGATCCAGATGAATCTCTTTATGAGGAGTCTTATTGAAGATGCTTTGTCCTGGTACATCAGCCAAGATCCCAAGAAATTGTCCAATTGGGTGAATATGGCGTCTGATTTCATGGACAGGTTCAGGTTCAACAAAAAAAATGCACCAGATGTTTTCTACATTTAGAACCTTAAAAAGAAGCCCACCGAAACTTTATGGGAGTACACTACTCGGTGGATGTAAGAAGCGACCAAGGTCAGAACATCCTTCGACGAGGAACAAATGAACAAGTTCTTCGTTAGAGAACATGATCCGCAATATTATGAAAGATTAATGGTTATTGAAAACCATAAATTCTCTGATATCATCAAACTCGGGGAAAGAATTGAGGAAGGCATCAAAAGCAGGATGGTAACGAATTTTGAGGCATTACAGGCCACAAATAAGGCATTACAATTAGGCGGCATATCAAAGAAGAAAGACGTTGGGGGTGGCTCAAGGCCTGAAATCTCCACTTACCAATCAAACACGCCCACCCATATATCAAACACCTCTACCCACATACCAAGCACCACCACCTACATATCAACCATCATCTCCCAGATATTCCCAACCAGCCACTGTCTATAATACCTATAACTCCCAACCATCTCATTTCCAATCACCTACGACTCGCCAAAATTATCCAAGACCAAGACTCAATTTTGACCGCAAGCCACTAGACAATACACCGCTATTGTTGAACCCATCAACCAGTTGTATGCAAGGTTGAAAGCCGCAAGTTACGTCACTCCTATTTCCGCTGTGGCATTAGAGAATCCATCCCAATGGGTCAATCCAAACAACACTTGTGCGTACCATTCTGGTATGAAGTGGCACACCACTGATGAGTGCCGAACATTGAAAGATAAAATTTAGACGCTAATTGACAACAAGGTCATATAGGCGAAGGAAGTCACACCCAATATTCGCAACAACCCTATCCCGGATCATAGAGGTGGCGGGGAACATGTGATAGAGATGAACGAAGAGTGGGACCTGAGGGGTCAATTGGGCTTATTCGGGAAGGCGATGACTTTAAACCCTCGGTCGCACTTACTCCTATTGTAGTACAGACTCAGTCACCAATCGAGGTTGAGGTAGCTGTATCAGTTCCATTTGAGGTAAAGGTGGCTCCACATGCGGCCATCCATGTTTCATTTGAAGTAGAAGTGGTCACACCTTTTACAGTGACAGTATCAACCACACGTCCTTTAAATTCAAAAGCAATACCTTGGGATTATGTTTTCAAATCTCGAAGAAAAGGGAAGGCGAAGGTAGAGGAATCCGATGCTGCACAAGGAATGACTAGGACCGGAAGAGTCTATACACCTTAACACTTGAGAGGACCAAGTTAGGATGCCACTACCAAGGAGCCTATCATTGAAACAGGACTAGATGACCTTTGGTGGAAAGTTCAGGTAAGTGTGTTCCATCATTAACTATTTGAACAAAACCTCAGCTCAGATATCCATCTTGTCATTGTTACAAAATTCATAAGTGCACAAGAACACTTTAATGAAGGTGTTGAGTGAAGCTTATGTACCTAACAACATCACCAGTACAGAGATGGCCAACATGGTAGGGTAGGTTCTGGAAAGTCATAAAAGAATCTTCCATGAGGATGAGCTGCCGCCTAAAGGGTTGAATCACAACTGAGCGTTGCATATCACTGTGCAATTTGAAGACAAATTCATCGCCAAGGTCTTGATTGATGGAGCTTCAAGCCTAAACATTTGTCCGTTGGATACTCTAAAAAGATTGGACAAAGGTTTTCATGAAAAACGAGCCAGAAGCATGAACATGAAAGCTTTCAATGGGTCTCAAAGGGCCACGATTGGGGAAATTAACCTTTTCTTGCAGATGGGGCCAACTTGGTTTGACATCGAGTTTCAAATGCTCAACATACCAGCCTCATAGAATCTTCTGTTGGTACAACCATTGATACATGCCACTGGGGTGGTGGCTTCCAAACTACATCAAGTCGTGAAATTCGAATGGAATCGCTAGGAGGTGATCATTAATGGAGATGGGAGTAACCCCATTTACACCAGCTAAACCATCCCGGTTATCGAAAATAGAAAAAGGCTATGAGGGGGAACCTATCATCACATTGAACATGTCAATGCTATTGAGAAAGACTAGTGGTGGAGTAGCAAAATAGAGAGCATACTGGCATGGTTTGGGTATGAACTCGGCAAACGGATTGGGAAGAATCTCTAGGATATCACTAAACCGATACGGCTGAAGGGTTATGGTACTACCTTTGGGCTCGAATATCAGTATACATGGCAAGAGTATAATGATTATTTTCCTTCATAGCGCGGACTGTATTACCCTTTCGAGCAACCAATGTCACATCTGGATCAAGCTTTTCACCAAGCTGATGCAATATGGGGAACTGCAGAAGATGAGGCATAGCTAGGCTGAAGAATCTATTTTTGGAGGACGAAGACATGGACTGCCGTGCAATAATTGATGAGGAGAAGGAAGAAGGCCTCGCTATTCAAACTATGGAGAAGGGATCTATTCTCAGGAACTGGACCACCATACCATCCCGGGCCCGCTGAGTCCCTTGGTAGCTTGGCAGATTTGATTTCTATAGACATTCTAGGTATTTAAGATTTTCAGTCACTTTAGACTTACTTGATTCAAAATAAATGCTTGATTCATCGAGGTGTACTTGTCCGGATGTTTTTTAGTTTTAACCAAATGCATTGCTCTCTATTATTCATTATTATTTTCTACACTTTCTCTTTCTACAGTGTTATTATTAATTTTCCTAATAAATCGGTGATTGTGGCATGTAATGAGGAAACACAATATAAGTATAGTGATTCAGATGAAGAAGACGAGATACCCGAGGAAGTTGTCAGGGAGGTTGAAAACTTTGAGAATAAGCCTAAGTCCAATCTGGACGAAACCGAAGCAGTAAACTTAGGGGACACCGAGACCGTCAAGAAGACTCGTATCAGCATTCACTTATCACCAACATAGAAGGAAGAGTACATCAGTTTCTTAAAAAAGTATGAGGACATTTTTGCATGGTCGTATAATGACATGACCGATTTAAGCACATCTATAATGGCATACAAGTTGCCTACTAATCCCATGTGTCCGCCAGTGAAGCAGAAACTCAGAAACTTTAAACCAGATATGAGTCTGAAAATCAAGGAGGAAGTTACTAAGTAGATCAAAGCCAAAGATCTTAGGGTTGTTGAGTACCCAACCTGGTTAGCCGACATTGTGCCAGTCCCAAAAAAAGATGGGAAAGTCAAAGTATGTGTTGACTATCAAGATTTAAATAGAGCAAGTCCCAAGGACGACTTTCCACTGCCAAACATACACATCCTGATCGACAATTGCTCTAAGCATGAACTCCAATTCTTTGTAGATTGCTTCGTAGGTTATCACCAGATTTGGATGGACGAATAAGACGCGAAGAAAATAGCTTTTATCACATCTTGGGGGTATACTGTTACAAAATGATGCCATTTGGTCTAAAGAATGTCGGGTCTATCTACATGAGATCCATGACAACCATCTTCCATGATATGATGCATAAATAAATAGAGGTGTATCTGGACGACATCATTATCAAATCCAAGAGGGCCTCATATCGTATAGAAGACTTGAGAAAGTTCTTTGACAGGTTAAGGAGGTACAATTTGAAGCTGAACCTCGCAAAATGTGCATTTGGGATTCCCGCAGGAAAGTTATTTGGATTCATTGTCAACCGTCGAGGGATCGAGCTAGATCCGTCTAAAGTCAAGGCTATTTAGGAGTTACCAACGCCTAGGAGCAAAGGACGTGATGAGCTTCCTTGGACGTCTCAACTATATCAATTGCTTCATAGCACAGTCCACATTCATGTGTGAACCCATCTTCAAGGTGCTGAGGAAAGATGTCAAAACAAGCTGGACTGAGGATTGTCAGAAAGCTTTGACAAAATCAAGGAGTACCAGTCCACACCACCGGTCTTGGTCCCGCCGGCCTTTTCTACTCTATCTATCTATATTGGATAGAGCCTTCAAATGTGTTTTGGGACAACGTGACGAGACAGGAAGAAATGAGCAAGCCATATACTACTTGAGTAAGAAGTTAACGCCTTACGAAGAACGATATTCTTAACTGAAACGCGCCTGTTCTGCTTTGACCTGGACGACCCAGAAGTTGAGGCATTACTTCCGTGCCTGTACCACATACCTCATATACAGGATGGACCCTTTGAAGTCTATATTTCAGAAACCCATACTGACCGAAAAGTTAGCCAAATGGTAGATACTATTAAGTGAGTTTGATATCGTCTACGTAACTTAAAAGGCAGTCAAAGGACAAGAATTGGTAGACCATCTTGCTAAAAATCTAGTGGGAGGAGAATACGAACCCTTGAAAATGTATTTTCCTGATGAAGAAGTGTCATTCGTAGGAGAGGACATTATTGAAGCATACGACGGTTGGAGAGTATTATTTGACGGAGCTGCAAATTTCAAAGGAGTAGGTATTAGAGCAGTTTTAGTATTAGAAATGGGTGAGCATTATCCGGTATCTGCTAAAATATTCATGGCAATCGACATGAAAATTAGGAGTTGCTGGTAATCGGTAATTCAGATTTGCTTGTGCACCAGGTAAAATGAGAGTGGGCCACCAAGAATTCCAAGATATTGCCATATATGCACCATGTGCAGGAATTGAGAAAGAGGTTCACAAAGATAGAGTTTCGGCATGTACCTAGAATTCAGAATAAGTTTGTCGATGCATTGGCCACCTTGTCATCTACAATACAACATCCGGACAAGAATTTCATTGATCCCATCCTAGTGAAAATCCATAATCAACTGGCTTACTGTGCTCATGTCGAGGAAGAGATAGATGGAAATCCTTGTTTACATGACATCAAGGAGTATTTGGTGAAAGGAGAATAGCCGGGGCATGAAAACCACAGTCAGAAATGCACTCTCCGGAGATTGTCCAATCACTTCTTCCACGGTAGAGTAAACTTGTATAGAAGAACTCCCGATTTAGAATTACTAAAATGTGTTGACACAAAAGAGGCTTCTAAGCTACTTGAGGAGATACATACTGGGACCTAGAGCCCGCACATGAATGGTTTTGTGTTGGCCAAGAAGATACTTAGGGCCGATTACTTTTGGATGGACATGGAGATAGATTGCGTCCAGCATGTCCGTAAATGCTACCAATGTCAAGTGCATGTCGATATGATAAAAGTTCCTCCAAATGAGGTCAACGCCACAAGATCACCTTAGCCATTCTCCGCCTAGGGAATCGATGTCATCGGTCCGATCGAGCCCACTGCTTCAAACAGGCACGTGTTTATTCTAGTAGCTATTGATTACTTTACAAAATGGGTAGAGGCTGCATTTTACAAAGCTGTAACCAAGAAAGTCATTGGAGACTTTGTCAAGGATCGTATTCTTTGCTGATTCGGAGTCCCCGAGTCCATTGTTACTGATAATGTCGCCAATATCAATAGTGATCTGATGAAAGCCGTGTGTGAAAATTTGAAAATCATGCACAAGAATCCACAGCTTATAGACCTCAGATGTATGGCACTATGGAATCCGCCAACAAAAACATCAAGAAGATACTAAGGAAGATGGTATAAAACCACAAACAATGGCACAAGAATCTACCCTTCACTTTGTTGGGATATCGCACCACGGTTCGCACATCAACCGGGACAACTCCCTACATGCTGGTTTATGGTATCGAAGCTATCATCCCAGCCGAGGTAGAGATTCCTTCTTTAAAGGATTATAAAGGAAGCCGAACTCAGCGATGCAGAATGGATAAGGAGACACTATGAACAATTGGACCTTATCGATGGAAAAAGGATGAACACAGTGTGTCACGGTCAACTTTATCAGAACAGAATGTCTAGAGCTTTCAACAAAAGGGTCAGACCAAGACAATTTGCACCAGGACAGCTGGTGCTAAAGAAGATCTACCCACATCAGGATGAAGCCAAAGGGAAATTGTCTCCCAACTGGAAAGGTTCTTATATGATAGGTTGTTGACAGGAGGAGCACTCATACTTGAAGAAATGGACAGAGAAATTTGGCCAAAACTAATCAATTCAGATGCAGTCAAAAGATATTAAGCTTATACTATTTACATTTCCTCATCTGATGTAATTGAACTACGCTTGACCTGATTCCCGTTCAAGAGGGATACGCAGGCATCCTTATGGGTTCGGTCGTATTATAATAAAATTTTCATTTCCCCAAGATGATTCTCAAAATTTCAAAGAAGGTTGAACAAGGGTTGTTACCCACAAACGACCGAAGGATCATCTACTAAACTAGGGCATAATTTTGAGAAGGACCCTCAAAATTCTAACATGAGAAAGCTGCAATGTCTCTGAAATGTGTTACAGCCACTAGTTCATCTAAAATCGCTAGATATATCAATATGTTTCTAATGTGACTCTTTTTATCAATAATTTCATATTTTTGAAAACTCTTTTTCCGTAACAGTCATGTGTTACCCAGGAAACTCGAAAAAGGCCTCCTGAACGGAGCAAAAGAAGGCCAACGGACAGAAGCACAAACCAACCTCCCCTCACAAAACTTACAATTTTTCTTTGAATGCCGGCATATATGACATAGCAATAGCATCCACAAATATATACACATAACAAGAGCACTATCAATCGGGCCATCAAACACCAAATATATCTCTATCTAAGACTTATACTACCCTTATTTTCTACTTGCTATTTGCATGTGACTAATCCCTGTCCCGCATACTCGCATGAGGATAATCTTTGCGTCTATACTTGCATGAGGCTAATACCCACCTCCATACTTTCATGAGGCTAATCCCTGCCTCCATACTTGCATGAGCATAATCCCTGCCTCCATATTTGCCTGAGATCATTCCCTGCCTCCATACTTGCATGAGGATAATCCCTACCTCTATACTTGCATGAGGCCAATCCCTACCTCCACACTTACATGAGGCTAATCCATACCTCCATAATTGCATGAGGCTAATCCCTGCCTCTATACTTGCATGAGGCTAATCCCTGCCTCCATACTCGCATGAGGCTAATCCCTGCCTCCATATTTGCATGAGGCTAATCCCTGCCTCCACATCTACATAAGGCTAATCCCTGCCTCCACATTTGCATGCACTAAGCATTGTCATTCCTTGCATAAATATTTCTCTATTCCTATACTATCTATTTGCTTTTCGATCGGGCTAAGCTCTGCCCTTCATTTCACAACACTAAGCCTTGTCTTGTTAACATCATATTATTGCATCTCATGGGTTGAAATATCACCAACCTATCCAAGGGAGTCGTAGTCTAAAAGGCATCATCCTCATAGTCGGAAGACTCCATACCATGGCCTGAGGATCTCTCAAATTTACATATCATTATTCATAGGCTTCATGGTATGGAGGAACCATCTGCATGACCCGAGAACATCATTTCATGGCCTACGAATCCCTCACTAAACAATTTATGGCAGGGGACATCATGGTCTGAGGACGTCATCCCCAATCGTTCAAAGACAACTCTCATGGTCCAAAAAGGAATCTGCATCATGTTTAAATTTTCGCACAAATATATGTTTGTAGCATCTTTTTATCTGCAAGTGACTAGTAAGCAACCACTATCCTAGCAGGAGTGACCTCACTCCATTTCCTTCAGCTATCTCAAACATGGACCATTCACCATAACCACCCTTGCATCCAGTCTGAAATATCTTGTCCATTCTTGTGATGCTTCATCGGTATATTCCGCCAATGAATTCAGAACTATACATGACCTAATTCCTGTAAAACCATGGATATGTAGGCAGCCCAAAGATCAGAGTCCGACCTCTATCTTTCAAAACATCCCATCTGGTCAAAATTGGCCATAATTTCTTTACCCGGAAACTCTTTCCTCTTTTCCATGTAAAGAGGGGCAGCTGTTGATACCTATTTTTTTTCCTAGAATATTTTTAAAACTATGCTTTGGCATCAATAAGAATTTTTATATAATTTTTGCATTTTAAAAATATTTTAACTAATTTCTCCCAGTATTTTATTTATCACTAATTGCATCACAAATAGTTTTATAATAATTTTTTGGTTTAATTTTATCATTTGCATTTGTACTAAGTTTCAATTATTGCACAAATAGCCATTTTTGTATTTTTAGGCTGTAATTATAATTACTTTGCAATTATAGCCCACACACGCATTACTATATTATTTACCAGAAAATAGCCTTTTATATATTTTAAAATATTGAATAATTATTTTAAATATTTCGAGGCATGAAAATCATTTTTTCGTAGCCTATAACTATTTTAAAATTGTTTTATCAATTAAATAGGATATTTCACAAATAGCCCTCATAAATTCAGATTTGGCCTAATTAACTAGCCCAATTTTAACCCCTTATAAACCAGCACAGAAACCCCAGGCCCAATACCTACCTTCCCGACCTAATAATCGGGCAAATTCTGGCCGTTGATCGTTGGGATCAACGGTCCAGATCTCCCCTTACCTAAAATAAACCAACCTATACCCCCAAACCATAATCATTCTAACACCTCTCCCCGCCATCATTTGTTCCTCTCCTCTCTCGAATGCTCTCAAATCCTAACCCTAATTAACCATTATCGTCACTCATTTGCTGCTGTTCATGGTGGTTTGTCATAACCATCTGACCTCTAATGGCCTCTCTTATGCTGGTATTACCATCTCTAAGGTCCTAGAGGGAACATGGTCAGTCCGCACCTATGGCCCCTTCTTGCTTGTTTCAGGCAGTTCCGTTTGATTTCGAGTAAGATCTTTCTATTGTGCCTTAAATCTATGGATTTCTAAACCTACTTCTTCATCTCTGTGTTGTTCTTCTCAAAACCCTTTTTTATCCTTTGATCTTCTAAGGTCTATCCAGATCTGAGATGAATCGAACTTACTTCACTTGTTTTTTTTAATGAAAATCTTCTGGTTTTATGAGTGGCTTTCCATTTTCTTAAACTAGGGTTTTCTGAAAACTCTTTTTCTTCAAAAATGCTACTGACTTTAAGAGTTTAGTCTTCTATTTGCATGTGTTTTTGACTGATTTCGTAGGGTTTGTTTCAACCCTCACTAGTTTATGTTCAAACCTCAATTTTCTTTGATATTTTGTTTGGATTATGAGTCCTTCCATGTTACTGGTTACATTGTTTGTTCTGAGCTTTGACTTTCATGATTTCCCCCCTTAGTCTAACTCAATGTCTTGTGTTTTACCCTAGTTCACCTCTATTACGGTTTCTGATTTGATTTCTCGGCTAATGTCTATATGTTTATGATATTCTATTTTAGCCTATTCGTCTATTTGTGGAAAAAATATATTTTTCTCCCTTAAATCAATACTGTTTGAATTTATTATTCACCAATTGGCTTTGTTAAAAAATTATGTGCTGATTCTCGATTATTTCCTTTATTCAATATCTTAATTAGTTTTCTTGACTTATTTGAATCAAATGTGGTACTTGCTAATTCTTACTAATTGTTTCCTTAATTGAACTCCTATTTATTCACCCCTAATTGCTTACTCTGTACCTAAGTCTTACTTGATTTCTTTTCATAAATATCTACCCTGCTTTTTACCGTTGATTGATTATCCCTTGATTAAGGGGAGACTTTACCGATTTCATGTGTGTGACTGATTCTGTAGATTTTCCTAATTTTGACATAATTGACCCTTTACCTTATTTTGTTTAACTCTTGATCACTATATATGTTCTCACCTATTTTCACTTCTGGACACGCACTTTAGTTCATCAACACTCTCATACTCTCAAAAGCTCTCTATTCTCTTCTGTTACTTGAAATTCTCATTAACCCAGCCGATAGTAATCCAAGGCTGGCTAATAGAACTAGTTTTGCTCTATGCTTCGTGATTCTCCCCTTCACTAGTATGTTCTGATTCAATACAAATTCCAAAACTATATGTTTCTTTGTTGTTTCAGTTCATTAGTTGTAACTTCCAATCCTATTTGTTACTTTACTATCATGTTGCTCAATGTGTAACCATCATGGCTAGACCATACTGCCTAACTACAGTCTCACTTATCATGTTGGAGTTTGTTCTGTTAGAAGCTATGACTAGTTTATTTACCCATAAGGATCTGTTTACTGTTTAACATGCCCAATCCTGCCTTGTGATAATTGCATTCATCTTGTTTGCTCACTAGCATGTCCAAAGCTACATTGCTTGTTTACTATCTCCCCAGCATGTCTAAATCTTGCTTGTTCTATCTATGGTTAGTATTTCTAAACTATGAATGTTTTGTGAAGTGCTTGCTTAGTTTGTTCATCTAAATTTTGTTTGCTCTACTTTACTAATGAGATCCCAGTAAGTCATCTAGCCCTTCAAAGTACTCCAGTTATTTATATTAATCATGTCCAAGACCTATGTGTTTTCAGCATGTCTTTGATGTAATCTCTGTAAATAATTTGTCAATTCTACAATTTCTTGAGAAGCTTGTGCATTTGTTTGCTTATACACTAAGGTGTATTGTATGTGTCCCCAACCCCTCTCTCCATGTGTGGAACCTGTTTGCCCCAGAATGTTCCTGGAGTTGTTTGTTTGTGACTTGAATTTTGATTTCAAAAAAATGTTCTTCATGTTCTTCTCAAACTGTTTACCACCCATACTGGTACTAATTTCAGAAATCTCTTCATTACTAAGGCTCTTCTTTATACTGTTTACTAAACTCTTTCAAATCATGTCAAACACTTTCACTTATTCTTAGGCTATTAAGTTCTGCCCCTCTGGTATGTGTACTGCTTAGAGATCCATGAGATCTCTCTGAACTCTGGCATATCAGGATCTACTTTGGGCCTACTTTAGGCTCCCTATAGCTTAATTTCTATTCTATTTATGTAATTTTTTTATTCAATCCTTGGTCTGTAATAATTAATTGTAAACGAATATTGGAGTGACTAGTGAAAATGGAGGGTAGTTGTATATTATGGGTAAAGTTGGGTAGATAACATGCCTATAGAGTTTATTTTCATTTACATGTGCTGTGTTAGACAATCTGCCTATAGGATTTCTTGGTTGAAATAAATTCTACCTGCTCCACTTCATATAATTAGACACCATGCCTATAGGGAGTAAAGTAACTGAGGTTCAGTTTCCATTACATCATGTACTTCAAATTTATCTCCTTAAAAATCATGCCTATAGGATTTAAAATTAGCTTTAATAATTAGAAATCATGCCTATAGGAATTAAAATCAGCTTTAATAATTAGAAATCATGGCTATATGATCTAAAATCAATTTAATTTTAACTCATGCATGTAAGTCCTGAATTAGTCTTACTAGTTATCCTACTTGTTTCTTTAATGGTCTTCAAATTAATATCAATAGAAAGCATGCATATAGGATAAAGGATTTCAAAATGTCTTTACAGAAATGTGACTACATATACGCACTTAGGAAAGCCTTAGGGCGTTAAATAACTGTGAAACCAGCTCTGTTTATATGCGAAATTATCTAGGTTTAACAAGCTGTAAAACCAGTAGGCAAACTAGTTAGGATCCTACTACTTCTCTAAAAAAAAATAACATTGCATGTTCTGTTTTGTGATGTTTCTCTAGATATCATGTTCTTAGGATTTCTGAACTTCTTTTGAAAAGGTTGTGTTTTAGACGTGATGTTTGATTGCCCATATACATACAGAGGTAAATATGAGCCTTATAACTATTTGTCCCTATTTGCTTGTCCTACATGTTATTTCCCTGTCGCCTAGATTTTTACCTTTTAAAATCCTTAGGTTGTCTAGAACTGTCCAGATTTAGAGGTCCTAAATTCCTCTAGGACCATAAGGAAGGGATGGGTAGCAACACGCTTAGAGGTCGTTAAATTAAACTTGCTTATATAACCACTAAGGAGTGGGTGATGGGTAGTAAAAGGATATGATGACTGCGCGCAAATGTCACATGTTGCCCCTCATTTAGGAGTGATTACCGGGTATTGCATGGGTATAATCCTGTAGTCTAATCAACCTAGGACTCCTCTTTCCCAATTCTATATTTGTTTAAATTTTATAAACTTTCTTTTCATTACATATACATGTGCAAGTTGTTCAAACCTGTCTTTTGTTCTCATTATCTGAATCATATATGTACTTAGAATGTAAAAACATACTTTTATTTGTAAATATATGTTGAAACTATTTACTTGTTAAAATGACTAATTCACATAGTTTAAGTTCGATCAGGACCCACCGTTGTGGACCGCGAGAGGTGCCTAACACCTTCCCATCAAGGTTATTTCGAGTCCGTACACTAATCTCAGGTAATGCAAACTAGTTAAACGAGTTAATTATTCTAGGTGCCCTAATGCACCATAATTCGTTCGGTAGCGACTCTTTAAATACCCAATTTCCAAAAAGGAAATGAGTTGTTCCTCATAGATGTCAAAACCCGGACTTGCCTGTCAGAAAGGGGGAGAAAAAGGGGGCGCAACAATCCCTAAGATATACCTAGGATTTCCTTAGTCCATACACCTTTCTATGGTACTCGTTTTGGTGGGTGGAAACGAAGTGTAATTGTGTCCTTGTCTACTAAGAATAATTTTTTTTCGTATACTTGCCTCAAACCTATTGAACGTTCTCCACATATTAAATAATGGAACATATGTAATAATATGGTTATCTTTTGGGTTACCAGTTCACTTTCTCCAGAAATTGCTAAGAGTGTTCAATACTCACAAATTGCTAAAAGCATTTTGGAGCAATTAAATAAAAGATATGGCAGTTAATGGTACCAATGTTTTTGAGATTAATAAAGAGCTTTCTTCCACTATGCAAGGAGATCATGACATAGTTTTCTACTTCAACAAACTTAAGAAATTATGGGATGAATTAAGGGTATTGAGCAATAATAAAGTATGCTTATGTATGTTCTATTAAAGCTGAACTTCTGAAAGAGGAAGAAGAGGATAGAGTCCACCAATTTCTTATGGATCTGAATGACATATATGTTGGGGTTAGGGGTAATATTTTGATGATGCAACCACTTACATCACTTGATAGCACCTATAATATGTTGTTACAAGAAGAAAAACAAACACAAGTGAATCCTGGTTCACAATTCAGTTCTGAGTTTGCACCCTTTAAAGTGTCTGGCCTCACCAACAAAGAACCTTTTGTTCAGCCTCAAAGACATTATACCCCAAGGGTAGGAAACCTAAGTAATCTCTTTTGCAAATACTATAAGAATCCTAGGCACTTAGTTAATAAGTTTTACAAGCATCATGGGTTTTCTCCTAATTCCATGTTTACCAAAGGCAAGAGAATTGCACCCAATGTGACTACAGAAAGTGAATTTCCCGTTGATTACAACTCACATTCATATAGCGTCACTCCTAATTCCAACAACGGTATAATTGTGTCTTTTGAGGGCCAAAAGTCTGCAGTACTGATCCAACACAACAGTAGTACACTCCGACGTGTTTCAGCAATCTCAACTATCTGATTCAATCACTCTGCCTTGTCTCATAAAATCTGCCAATTTTGCTGGTATATTGTTATTTGATGCAATAATGTATGGTTCTAGTTCTTGTATGCTAACACAAACCACCAATTATAAAAGTTAATCTGGATAATTGATTCTGGTTCCACTGATCACATAAACTCAAATAAAGATATCATTTTTAATGTAATTCCCATAACTATTCATTATCTAGTATCTCTTCCAAATTGCTATAAAGTGAAGGTTACAAGTACACACTTCTACTCCTTAAATGAAACTATTATTGTACACAATGTACTTTATTTCCCTTTTTTCATCACAACTTAATATCTGTGAATAAACTAGTGCAACAATTGCGTTGTATAGTTATGTTCACTCATATTGGATGTTTTATCTAGGGCCATTTTTTGAAGAAGCCTCTGGATCTTGGTATAGTTGATGATGGACTCTACAAGTCAGAATTGCCTTCTATATCTCTCATGCAGAACTCTGTTGCAGAATATTTTAATTCTTGTAGCTTATATTTTGATCTTCCTGCTCCTGCTCCCACTTTGTAAATACTTCCATTTCCACTTGTAATAAAGCTTCACAAGATGATATGGACATTGTTTGGAAACAAAGACTTGCACATGTTCCTTTTGTGCGAGTGAAAACTATTTCTGCTATCTCTATTTCTCCTAAATAATGTTTTCCTTATAATGTATGTCCTATGGCTAGTCAAACTAGGTTTCCCTTTCCTGACAGTAGTATTTAGACCAATAAACCTTTTTAACTTATTCATATTGACACTTGGGGACCTTATCACACCCCTACTTACTTTGGATCTAGATATTTTTCGAACAATTGTGGATGATTTTAGTAGATAGACTTGGACTCACATAATGGGGTCTAAAAGTAATGTATTTTCTGTTCTAAAAGCTTGTTCTCATGGTCAAAACTCAATTCAATATGAACTTTCAAACTAATAGAAGTGACAACACCTTGGAGCTTGGGATCAGTCACACAACCATTTCCTTCTTCTTTGATAATGGCATTATTCATCAAACCAACTGCCCTCACACATCAAAGCAAAATGGTGTGGTAGATAGGAAGCATAGAACTTTACTTGAAGAATCTGGAGAACTTCTTTTTCAGTCCAAAGTTGTCACGACCCGGATTTCCCACCATCGGGACCGTGATGGCGCCTACTCGTGGTAGCTAGGCAAGCCAATTTACTCACCGTTTCCATAAACAAACCATCCTGTGTTCAAATTAATAGCATAAAATAATACTAACAATAGCTGCGGAAGTCTAATTTTATAAGCCTGAAATAAATATGAACAGCTCAACAATATCCTCTACCCAAGATTTGGTGTCACAAGCTCACGAACCATTAATAATAAACTATAAGTAATGGTCTGAAAGAAATATAACAACCGTCTGTCTCGAAACAATGAGACTACAGTATAAATGAAAAGCATAAGAAGAGAAACCGGGCCTGCGGACGCCTACAAGCTACCTCAGTCTCATAGTAATGAAATCCTGCTATCGATCTACTGCTGCTGCTGCTGCTCAAAACCTAGACCTGTGCAAAAATGCACAGAAGTGTAGTATCAGCACAACCGACCCCATGTGATGGTAAGTGCCTAGCCTAACCCCGGCGAATTAGTGACGAGGCTAGACTGGACACCACATAAACCTATGCAGTTATAAAATATACAGCAGAAAATTGAATATCAAGAAAATCAACAACATGGGAGGGGGAACATGCTGCGGGGAAATACAAATAAACAGTAATCCAAAGTACAACCCAAAAATAGCTTAATTCCACAGTGAAACAAGAAAATCACTATTAAGACATAACCACAGATATCAACAACTGTTGCGACGTGCAACCCATTCCATAATTACCATAGTTGCGGCGTGCAACCCGCTCCACAATTACCATCGTTGCGGCGTGCAACCCGATCCACAATTACCATCGTTGCGGCGTGCAACCCGATCCACAATTACCATCGTTGCGGCGTGCAACCCGATCCACAATTACCATCGTTGCGGCGTGCAACCCGATCCACAATTACCATCGTTGCGGCGTGCAACCCGATCCACAATTACCATCGTTGCGGCGTGCAACCCGATCCACAATTACCATCGTTGCGGCGTGCAACCCGATCCACAATTACCATCGTTGCGGCGTGCAACCCGATCCACAATTACCATCGTTGCGGCGTGCAACCCGATCCACAATTACCATCGTTGCGGCGTGCAACCCGATCCACAATTACCATCGTTGCGGCGTGCAACCCGATCCACAATTACCATCGTTGCGGCGTGCAACCCGATCCACAATTACCATCGTTGCGGCGTGCAACCCGATCCACAATTACCATCGTTGCGGCGTGCAACCCGATCCACAATTACCATCGTTGCGGCGTGCAACCCGATCCACAATTACCATCGTTGCGGCGTGCAACCCGATCCACAATTACCATCGTTGCGGCGTGCAACCCGATCCACAATTACCATCGTTGCGGCGTGCAACCCGATCCACAATTACCATCGTTGCGGCGTGCAACCCGATCCACAATTACCATCGTTGCGGCGTGCAACCCGATCCACAATTACCATCGTTGCGGCGTGCAACCCGATCCACAATTACCATCGTTGCGGCGTGCAACCCGATCCACAATTACCATCGTTGCGGCGTGCAACCCGATCCACAATTACCATCGTTGCGGCGTGCAACCCGATCCACAATTACCATCGTTGCGGCGTGCAACCCGATCCACAATTACAATCGTTGCAGCGTGCAATTCGATCCACAATTACCATCGTTGCGGCGTGCAACCTAATCCACAATTACAATCGTTGCGGCGTGCAACCCGATCCACAATTACAATCATTGCGGCGTGCAACCCGATCCACAATTACAATCGTTGCGGGTGCAACCCGATCCACAATTACCATCGTTGCGGCATGCAACCCGATCCACAATTACAATCGTTGCAGCGTGCAACCCGATCCACAATTACCATCGTTGCGGCATGCAACCCGATCCACAATTACAATCATGTGGCGTGCAACCCGATCCATAATTACCATTTTTGTGGCGTGCAACCCGATCCACAATTACAATCGTAGCGGCATGCAACCCGATCCACAATTACCATCGTTGCGGCATGCAACCCGATCCACAATTACTATCGTTGCGGCGTGTAACCCGATCCACATTATCATTTAACAGTCTGAGTCCCCAAGCAACAGTCACAATTAAGGGACACACAACAGAGAAATACATAGCAAACATCCCGGCAAGGGAGTACAATTAACAGTTCAACCATCCTGGCAAGGGAGAACAATTAATAGTTCAATCATCCCGGCAAGGGAATACAGTTAACAATTCAATCATCCTGGCAAGGGAGAATACAATAATTACTTACGTCCCGGCAAGGGAATAATTAACAACGCTTTCTTTTTCTTACTTTTCTTATCTCACGATGTCACTAGAGCCCAAGCTCCAAGAAATTCTTATCTCATATTCCGTCACAAACAACAATATAACGACATCCCAGTGAGGGAACAAAACATCATCTCAAATATTCCGGCAAGGGGGTTACCATAACCCCATTAGTTCCAACATCTAACTACCATATTGATTCCAACATCTAACCACCACAGCTATTACCAGCCTATTACCACACTTAACCACCTCAGTTACATCTAACTGACCACCACACTTAACCACCTCAGTTACATCTAACCGACTACCACACCCAACCACCCTATCTATAACTAACTTGTTACAATACTTAATCACCTCGGATATAACCCTAAGCCTTACCTAACGCAAGGAAACATCACCCTAAGAATTCATAATATCAATTAAGAACACAACACTAGGGAATCACAACTTAACCACAGCCCGCCAAGAGGGCAACATAATGATCTCTCCTCTTTCTCACTTTTACTTCACAATTCTTTTCAAATAATTGCTCTAGAGGTTCAATTATCACTTGTACTTTCACAATTCGTTCTACAACTGGAGCCA
>MU728375.1:151695-179666 GCA_026770625.1 Nicotiana glauca
AATCACAATTTGTTCAATTACTTTAATAAACACTATATGAATTGGTTTGAATGCATAAAAAAGGTTTTCCCAAGTTTTGCTCAAAAATTCCCAAAATGCCCCTGGTTCCACGTGATCAAAACCCGAGGTTCGAATTAAAACCTGATTACTCATTCCCCCACGAACTCAGATATATGATTTGTTTTGGAATCGGACCCCAAATTGAGGTCCAAAACCCCCAAATTTAGGAACCCTAGTTCTACCCTAAACTCCCAAATTCCCCATTAAAATCCTTGTTTTGAAGTTGAAATTGTGTTTAAANCTCTTATGTTCTGGTTTTTTGAAAAAGTGTAAAATAGCTGAATATCTCGGGTTTTATATAGTTTACTGGAGGCTGGCACGGACCGCACAAAAATGCCATGCGGCCGCGCCGAAAAAGGAAGAAAAAACTGCTCTCTGAACCTACCCAGCGCGGAACGCACTGTTTTGGTACGCGACCGCACTGGTCAAACTCAACCTAACGCCTTCTCTGAACCTAGCCACGCGGACCGCATAGAAATGCATTGCGGCCGCGTGGTTTCCAGCGCGGACCGCACTGTTTTGGTACGCGGCCGCGCTGGTTGAGCCTAAACCAATGCCTTTCTGAACCCGTCCACGTGGACCGCGCAGAAATGCATCGCGGCCGCGTGGGACCTGCTGCACTGCAACATCTGATATTTTAAAGCCTAAGGCCTCCCGGGACCTACTCAAAACTCACCCGAGCCCTCGGGGCTCCAAACCAAACATACACATAACTCCAAAAACGTCCTACGGACTTGATCGGGTGATCAAATCGCCAAAATAACATCATTTACATGGAATCGAGCCTCAAAGCTCATGATTTTCATTTCAAAACTCATAAACTTTCCAACTTGGAACTTATAGTCCAAAACACGTCAAACGACGTCCGATTTCGACCAAACTTTACAGAAAGAGCTTAAACAATATATAAGACTTGTACCGGGCGTCGGAACCAAAATACGAGCCCGATACCATAGTCTTTTAATCAATTTTCATTTTCATTTTCCTTAATAATTTCAGAAAAACAATTTAACAGAAAAATTCTTTTACTTAGGTTCTAGACCTCGGATTTCGACTCCGGGCACATGCCCGAGTCCCATATTTTTCTACGGACCTTCCGGGACCGTCCAATCTTGGGTCCGGGTCCGTTTACCAAAAATGTTGACCAAAGTCAACTATAATCATATTAATATCAAAATTCTTCAAATTTTTCACAGAATTCACATATTCCAACACAGAAATTTTTCGGCTATGCGCCCGGATTGTGCACGCAAATCGAGGCAATATAAAATGAGGTTTTTAAGGCCTCGGAAGCACGGAACAGATGAGGAAAATAGGTGATGACCCTTTGGTTCGTCACAAAAGTACCACTTAGATTCTGGGTGGATTGCCTATACAACCACTTACATCATCAATAGGCTTCCTTCAAAATTATTCAACAACAAATCACCTTTAAAATGTTACATGTGAAAGTCCCACATTATTCTCACCTAAGATCTTTTGGTTGCGTGTGTTATGCAACTATACCAATTCCACAAAGGGATAAACTCCAACCAAGGGCTATGAGATGTTTATTTCTAAGATACCCGTTTTCCAAAAAGGGATACAAGCTGTATTGTTTAGATACTCACAAATTTTTAATTTATAAAAATGTTATCTTTCAGGAGTTTGTGTTTCCCTTTGATAAATCTTCCCATTCATCTCTTGCCACAGAGTCTCATGCTCTTCCTCACAGTGTTGTGCTGGATCCTTTTAATGACACTACTAATTATGCACCTTCTCAACCACCTACTTATACTCTTGTTATACCCACCGAAGATGTTCATGTCAATAGTCCCTCTCCATCCTCTCCTGTCTCACCCTCTATTACTGATACTATTCCTAGTTCTAATTCTCCAGCTACACCTTCTACTTCTCTTCATACTCTACCTACTTCTCCTACTGTTTCCAATCCTACTTCTTCTATTCAATCCCAACTTTTAATCCTAACATACTTCCTCCTGTTCTTGGACATACTGCCCCTCTATTAAGGAGATATGATAGACCATATCATCTTCCATCCTATTTGCAAGACTATAAACATCAGCTACCTACCTATTTTTCTTGTTCTTGTGCTCAACCTACGGAATCTAAGTCATACACTTATACTCAAGCAACACCTATTCCAACTTGGCAAGAAGAAATGAAAAAGAAGTTTGAGGCACTGGATGCCAATAATACCTGGGATATTGTTGAACTACCCACTGGAAAGAAATCTATTGGGTGCAAGCGGATTTTATAAAATAAAGTATAGAGAAGATGGTAGTGTAGAAAGGTATAAAGCAAGGCTTGTGATTGGGGTGATACGTAGGTTGAGGGAGTGGATTTCACTATAACTTTTTCACCTGTTGTGAAGTTGTCTATGGTTAAGTGTCTTATAGCTGTTGCTATCAAGCATAGTTGGTCTTTGTTTCAGCTTGATGTGAATAACGCTTTCCTTCATGGTGATTTACATAAAGGGTCTTATATTAAGCTTCCTCACGATCTTTCCATTTCTCCATCTTCCTCATTTTCCCCCTTGGTTTGAAAGCAAATGAAATACCTCTATGGCTTGAGGCAAGCTTCTAGACAATGGTATTTAAAGTTATCCCAAGCTTTGTATTTAAGAAGGTACACTCTTTCCTTAAATGACTATTCTTTGTTTGTAAAAGTTTCTTCTGGTGACATTGTAATTCTAGATATATATGAAGATGACATCATCTTAATAGGGATAAATCTTATTAAGATTTCTGCTCAAAAAGATTTTTTGAATAATGAGTTTAAAATAAAATATTTGGGGACTGTTACACTATTTCTTGGGCATTGAGGTCAATATCTCTCTTAATGGTGTCTTCCTAAATCAAAGAAAGTTTATCTTGGATTTACATAAAGAATATAAATATTTAGAGGTGACTCAAGTTATTTCTCCTTTGGATTTGAATTTGAAGCTGAAGGCTGATTCTGGGTAGTTGTTTGCTCATCCTAAAAGGTACATGAGTCTAATTGTAAATCTTTTATTCTTGACTCATACTCAACCTGATCTTTGTTTTAGTGTGAAACATTTAAGTCAGTTTTTACAAGCTCCCAGATTGTCTCATATGACTGCTGCCTTCCATAAGTTGAGATACTTGAAGGCACCATTAATGTTGGAATCTTCTACTCTAACTCTTCTGATTGTACTCTCACAGCATATTCTGAGACTTATTGGGCCGCTTGTCCTGATACTCACAAGTATGTCTCTAGTTTTGTGTCTTTTTGGGTGACTGCTTGGTGGCATGGAAATCTAAGAAACATAATGTTATTTCCCTCTCCTTAGCTGAAGCTGAATATAGGGCACTCAGTAAAGTGGTTGTTGAACTAACTTGGCTCACTATGTTGCTTTCTGATCTTTTTGTTCCTATTTCTTATCCCGTTTCTATTTTTTGTGACAATCAGGTTGCAATTCATGTTGCTAAGAACTCGACATTTCATGAGATAACCAAGCATATCAAGGTGGATTGTCATTTTGTCAGGAAGAATTTGGCAGGTGGCTTGATCTAGTTGTTTCAAGTTTTCTCATCTAATCAACTTGCAGACATCTGCACTAAGCCTCTTACTTGTGCTTCATCAGTCCTACTTGTCCAAGTTGAAGGTGTTCTCCGCTCCAACTTGAAGGGGGGGGGGGGGGTTGGTTTATCCAATTACTTGGACTCAAGCCCAATAGGGCAGACTTAACGACTGGGGCAGCTACTATTTTATTAGTACTTAGCCACTTGTATTTTCTTAGTTAGGCTTCTTTTGTAAAGATCACTTATTTGTAAAAGGAACTACATCTAAATAGAAAGGGAACAATGGATAATATAGTTTTTTGGCACAAATCATTCTTTCTCACTTTTCCTTCTTCTCGAACATTCTACAGAAACCCTAACCAACTTCTTCTCAAATTCTGCTCGATTCAGGATGTTCACAGTAAGTGTTTAAGTGAACTCTTACTTTTTTAAATGTAAAAAAAATATCAAATACATACGAGAAAAACTCATATTTACAATTACACACAGTATTATTTTACGTACAAAACATAGCAATAAAAGTTTATACAACCTTTAAAACTCACAAAATTAAGGATTTTAAGTATCTCCTCTTTCTTCGTGTCTTCTTTATCAAAATTATCAAGAATCACTCTCATGGATTCCTCAACTTCTCCTCTCTATTTTCTTTTCCTTACACCAGAAAATCCTTCTCCCAATTAACTTCTTTCTTCATTTTCTTTGAAAAGCCGATATTAAAGATCCATTTGAAGCTTCAATTCAAAAAAAATCTTTTTAAATTATTTTTGTGTGTGTGTGTTTGGAGTTTGTTGAAACCCCAAGATAATATATTTTTTTATCATCTAATCAATCACTTAATGAATGTAGATTATTGTTTTTTCATTCCTTTCCAAAATTCCATAATCCCTTCCCGAATCAAACATGAGTTTGACATTCATTTGGCTATTACGTGGATATGGACTGAATTGTATCGTGACGTTCTGAAACCAGCTCAAGTACCATTTTAATGGGCGAACAATTCTACTTTTGGAACATACTACAACCCTGGGCGTCTGAGCAGAAACCCACATCACATTTTAGGTGTAGTAGGTGTATTCGACGGCTCCCTATTCTATGATATGTTTCTTGGTAACTTCTAGTTCAATTAGGAAAATCACATAAAATAAATCTGCTAATGGAAATTACAGCTTCGGTCAAGAGAAAGAAACTTGTAATATCATAGCTGCTCATGGTTACTTTGGCCGACTGATCTTCCAATATGCTAGTTTTAACAATATTTAGATGAGACTATATACAAAATTTGAGAAAGATTGAAAGTAATAATAAACTTGTATGAATGGCAAAATTCAGAGCTTGAAAATGTCATTAATATAATAATGATGCATATACAAAGGAGATATATAAAATATACATATGATATACAATTATATACATAAAACGAAATATAACACTCTTTAAACTACAAAAATTCCTTGGCTATGGATCTGTTATGAAAATTTCACTTCATTTGATTCCATGTCGTGCGCGATTATTAACTTCAAAATTTTAATCTTTTGTCTTCTAATCACTCACAAATGGTGAGGACACGTGCAATCGGAGATGACCAGGCCCCCGCACCCCCTACTAGAGCCGCTCGAAGACGAGGCTTGGGTAGAGGCTAAGGATGTGCACGTGGTAAAGCCAGAGCGCCCAAGCGAGCTGCTACAGAGGAGCCACCAGCATCTCCAATCGGATCACATACACATGATACGCCTACTACTATTACTACTACACCAACTCTTCAGGAGACCCTTGTATAGTTCATGAGCATGTACAATACTCTAGCTTAGGTGGGGTTTATTCCCCTTACTGTAGCCACGTCTCAAGTCAGGGGAGGAGCATCGACTCTCGCCTCCTGTACCCCAGAGTAACGGGCTCATTTAATCAGATTTCAAAGATTATACCGATGCAACTTGTAGCCCCAACTCAGCCCAAAGGTAGGGCAGTAGTTTCAGAAGAGGAGCAGCGTAGGCTAGAGAGGTACAAGATGTATGACCCTCCTACAACTAATGATCTAGAATCAGAGAATGCTCAGGGATTTCTAGAGGAGTGCCATCGTAACCTCCGCACTATGGGCATAGCAAAGTCGAGTGGGGTTTCTTTCACTGCCTTTCAGCTTCAAGGAGTAGCCTATTAATGGTGGAATACTTATGAGTTGGACAGTATGGCTAAGGTAGCTTCCCTTACATGGACTCAGTTCTCGGACATATTTTTGAGAGAGTATGTCCCTCAGAGCCTCGGGGATGCATGGCGCACAGAGTTTGAGAAATTGCGCTAGGGTGCTACGACTGTTTCAAAGTATACATTCTATTTAAGTGACTTGGCTAGACATGCACCGGCCTTGGTCTCTACAGCTCGATAGAGGGTTTGCTGGTTTATTAAAGGACTCATTCCCAATATTAGGACTAGCATGGCCCGAGAGTTAGAGATAGATATCTTATATCAGCAAGTGGTGAGTATTGTAAAGGGAATGCTTGGTTGGGATAGGGAGAAAAAGAGGCCAAGAGGTCTCGAGAGTCGGGCCATTATTATGGCGCCCGTGCCCAAGCTGCAGTTCATCATGGTAGAGGTTATGAGAGTCGCCCGTTCATTCAGCTCTTCCAACCTCCAGTGGTATTCCATCTCCTCCTATACCTCAGGAGCCTTATTATGCACTTTTAATATCTAGTGTGCCTCCTGCACGGGGTGCTTGCAGCGGTCAGTCTAGAATACCTGGCTTGAGCCAGCCATAACTGCCACATCCTCCTAGAGCTTGTTTTGAGTATGGCGACACTTGTGATATGGTGAGGGATTGCCCCAAACTTAGGAGGGGTGCACCTCCACAGACTTCTTAGCCATAGCATGCTCCACAGGGTTCTCAGGCTATGATTACATCACCACCTGCCACCCCACCTGCTCAACCAGCTCGAGGTGGAGGTCAGGGAGGTAGAGGTCGCCCTAGAGGGGGAGGGCAGGCCAAATAATATTTTCTTCCTGCTCGTATAGAGGCGTTGCTTCCGATTCTGTCGTTACAGGTATTGTTCCAATTTGTTATAGAGATTTATCAGTTCTATTCGATCTAGGCTCCACTTATTCCTATGTGTCTTATTTTTACCCGTATTTGGGCATATCTCGAGATTCTTTAAGTTCCCATGTTTATGTATCTACTCTTGTTGGAGATTATCTTGTAGTGGATCGCTTTTATCTATTTTGTTTGATTGTTCTTAGTAGTTTTGAGACCAGAGTCAATTTATTATTGCTTAGCATGGTAGATTTTAATGTTATCTTAGGCATGAACTGGTTGTCTCCCCATTATGCTATTCTTGATTGCTACGCCAAGACCGTGACCCTGGCTATGCCATGTTTATCGTGATTAGAGGTGAGTGGTACCTTAGATTACACTCCCAACAGAGTTATTTTATTTCTTAATGCTCAACGAATGGTTGAGAAGGGTTGTGACGTGTACATAGCTTATCTGAGAGATATTAGTATTGTTACCCCTATATTTGATTAAGTCCCATTGGTGAGTGATTTCCTTGATGTGTTTCTAGCTGAACTTCTGGGCATGCCACCTGAGAGAGATAATGATTTTGGCATTGGTTTGTTGCCGGATAATCAGTCCATCTCTATTTCTTATTATCGTATGGCCCCTCATGATGAAGGAGTTGAAGGATCAATTATAGTAATTGCTTAATAAGGGCTTCATTCAGCCTAGTGTGTCACATTGGGGGTGCTCCTGTCTTGTTTGTGAATGAAAATAATAGTTCTATGCGTATCTGCATCGGTTATCGCCAGTTGAACAAAGTTACATTGAATAACCAGTATCCTTTTCCTCATATTAATGATCTATTTGATCAATTATAGGGTTCCAGGGTGTTTTCCAAGATTGTCTTGCCTTTAGGTTATTCTCAATTGAAGACTCGGGAGCCAAATATCCTGAAGACTTCTTTCAGGACTCGGTATGGTCATTATTATGTCATTTGGGCTGACCAACGGCAAAACAACATTTATGCATTTGATGCACACAATATTTTGTCCTTATCTTAACTCGTTCATCATTGTCTTTATTGATGACATTCTAGTGTACTACCGCTATCGGGAAGATCATTTGCAGCACCTGGGGACTGTGCTCCAAACCTTGAGAGAGAAGTAACTATATGCAAAGTTCTCAAAATATGAGTTCTGGCTGGTTTCGGTGGCATTTCTAGGTCACGTGGTGTCGAGTGAGGGGATCAAGGTGGATCCGAAGAAAGTGGAAGCGATACAAAGTTGGCCCAGACCGTCCTCAGCTATAGAGATCCAGAGTTTTCTTAATTTGGAGGGCTATTACCTTCGATTTGTTGAGGGATTCTCATCTGTTGCAACACCTAAAACTAGATTGACCCAGAAATGTGATCTATTTAGGTGGACGAAGGTGTGTGAGGAGACATTTCAAAAGCTCAAGACAACTTTGACTACAACTCCAGTATTGATATTGCCTACATGTTTGGGGTCTTATACAGTTTATTGTGATGCATCGTGAGTTGGCCTCAACGCGGTGTTAATGCAAGACCATAGGGTGATTGCCTACATGTCCAGACAGTTGATGGTGCATGAAAAGAACTATCATATCCATGAACATGAGTTAGCTGCTATTGTTCATGCCTTGAAGATTTAGAGGCATTATTTGTAAAGTGTCCTTTATAATGTCGACACTGATCATCAGAGCTTGCAGCATCTATTCAAGCAGAAGAATCTAAACTTGCATTACAGGAGGTTGTTAGATCTGCTTAAGGATTATGATATCACTATTTTTTACCACCCGGGGAAGGCCAATGTGGTGCCCGATGCCTTGAGTCACCGGGCAGAGTTTAGGGAGTTTATCTTATCTACCAGTAGCATAACGACCCATGTCAATGGATGTTCAAGCCTTATCCAGATAGTTTGTGAGACTAGATATTTCTGAGTCGAGTAGAGTATTTGCTTGTGTGGTCTCTCAGTATTCTCTGTGGTATCAAGGAACGTTAGTATGATAACCCTCATTTGCTTGTCCTCAGGGACACTGTCCAGTACGGTGATGCTAAGGAGGTTACTATTAGGGATGATGGTACATTGAGGATGCAGGGTAGGCTATATGTGCCTAATGTAGATGGTTTGCGTGAGTATTCTTTAGGAGGCTCATAGATCACGGTACTCTATTCATCTGGGTGCTGAAGAGATGTACCAGGACTTGAGGCAACATTATTGGTGGCATTGGATAAAGAAGGACATAGTGGAGTATGTTGCTTGGTGCCTAAATTTCCAGAAGGTGAAGTATGAGCATCATCGACTGGGTAGGTTTCTTCAGAAGTTAGAGATTCCATAATCAAAATGGGAGTAGATCACTATGGATTTAGTTGATGGAATCATGTGGACTCAACAAAAGTTTGATGCAGTATGGGTGATTGTGGATAGGCTGACCAAGTCAGCTCATTTCCTTCTTGTGATGACCACCTTTTCTTCCGAGCAACTAGCTCGAGTTTATATCAGTGGGATTATCAAAGTTCATGGCGTGCCTGTATCTATCATCTCTGATTGGGGTGCACATTTTACATCACGGTTCTGGAGAGCCATACAACATGAGTTGGGTAAGCGGGTGGAGTTAAGCATAACATTTCACCCTCAGACGGGCAGTGCACTATTGTAAGGCCCCGTGAAATCCCTACTAGAAAACCCGGATCACGTGGTGCCAAGTTAGGAGCATGTGTTATCAATTCATAAATATACCTTGAGGCGCGGACCTTTTTGGATTGAATAATGCATTAAAAAGTCAAGATTATGTTTCCAGAAAAATGCAAAAAATGTGGTCCAGAATGCGGCTGCAAATCAGGTATGCGGATTGCATATCTTCCGTGGAGTTAGTCAGAATGTTGGTTGAAATTTAAGTCAGATATGCGGTCGAAAATGCGGTCGCATAATCGAAATACGAACCGCATTGTCATCGCATAATTTCCTTTGAATTTTGTGAGGGTCAGTTATGTGGTGCACTTTGCGACCGCAGAACGTGAATGCGGACCGCATTTCTACCACAGACTCAGTTAGAGTGTCCAGTTTCTGGGGAGCATTTTGCGGTCCATTATGCGGACCGCATGTTTACTTTGCAATCGCATATTTGACTCGAGGCTTCAATTTTCTAATTTTTAACCCGACCTCCCTATCAATATATCCGGTGTTATAGCTCATTTTAAGCATTCTTCTGAGCATTTCTAGAGGGAGAGGGAGGGTTTTTAGAGAGGGAAAGTCTCCCCATCAAATTACTCCATAAGATATGGCTAAATCCTTGAAGAAAATCAAGTGAAGACCCCTAGACCTTCATCTCAAGAGGTAAGACTTCATCACTCCAACTCTTTTTTTTTCCTCATGTATAAGGGGTCACTAGTGAGGTGATTCATGGGTATAACAATGGATTCCTTACATGCATATCAAACCCTAGATTAGTGGGAGGTGGTGAATTAAAGAGAGGTACAAAATGATATAAATTACTCTCAAAAAGGGGCCTAAGATCACATTGCACCTCTAGGGTTTGTCAATATGCTTGAACCAAGCTAGAGTCTCAATCTCATCTCTAATTCTCGATCTAATTTGTAATTCTTACTCAATAGATCGAAGTGCTAAGAGTTCCAGAAATTTGTAAAAGAGTAAGGAAAGCTTTATTTAGGTATGTATGGCTAAACCCCCCCTTTTATTAGAAATTGAGAGCCGTTATCATTTACAAAAGTATGGTAAGAGTTGAACTGGTTAGTGTATTGATTGTTATTATGCATTAATTGATTTGCAATTATCTATACATATACATGAAGGATGTGCCTCAATGTGAATAATGTACCATTCTTGGTAATTACAAAAGGATGAAAAAGTACAATTATGTGTTGAAATACTTGGGCTATAGGCCGACATCGAAACAAAGAATTATTCATGCTAGCTATGTGCTCACTTACCTGTGATTGCAACTTGAATTATTTTGTGGTATATGTGTCTATGATCACAACTTGTTAAATGAATATTGAAAAGAGAAATGATGTGATAATGGTGGCCTTGGGTGCCGAGGAATTGATATTATATGTGTGAAATAAAGATTTAGAGGTGTTTACTAATGAGAAATGAGTAATGCCTAGGCAAGGGGACCTAGCCGATCGGGTCGTGATCGGACACCATGCTGCACACATGGTGGTAATATGCCGGTATTGAATTCTGAATAAGGGGAAATGAAATATTGATTGAGAGTAATGCCTCCAATGAGGTGACTTAGCCGGTCGGGTCGTGACCGGACTTCTCTCTAGATGGCGGTGGTATTGAGAACAGTGGTGAACATATGACGGAAATGCTCTAATCTAAGTTGTTTTGGAAATTGCATGAAAGGTTATATGAATTGCATCTTTGATATACCCATGTTATTTACTTGTACCTATTTGATAGTTCTTTCTAGTAAAATGGTGTTTAGTTATACATACCGGTACAATTCAAATGTACTGACGGCCCTTTTGCTGGGGGTGATACATTCGTGTTATGATTGTAGGTGTAACTATAGCAGGTACTCCAGTCCACCGACAGTAGCACCTCCTCCACTTTCCGTCAGCTGTATTGGAGAGCCCCTTTCCTCTCGGGGCCCTGCGTGGCTCATGCCACTTTTATTCCGGAGTCTATTTTGGTATTTGTGTAAGGTATAGCCGGAGCCTTGTTGCCGGCATTTCCATATTACTCTTTAGTTGTATTTAGAGGCTCCGTAGACAAGTTGTGGGTAGTGTCGGGTATTGGAAATTAAAATAGAAATATTGATATCTGGAAATGATTTATATAACTTGTAATACCTTTAAAGAGGCAAATGAAGTTGCTAATAAAAATGAAATGGAAATCATTAATTATATGTTGATAGAATTTGATTAATGGAGTCCATCTCCTATTTATTCATGAGTTAGTTTGGGTAGAATGAGACCTAACAGGCTTGCTCGGTTGGGTTTACTCGGTTGAGCACCGGTCGCTCCTTGTATTTTGGGGCGTGACAACCATTCAGATTCTTGAGTATATACATCCATGTGTGATAAAGTTTGGAGGTTCTTGGGATCAATTCTTGCCACTTGTAGAGTTTGCCTACAACAATAGTTATCAGTCCAGTATTCAGATGACACTGTATGAGGCTCTATATGGTAGGTAGTGTCGGTCCCTAGTGGGCAGGTTCAAGTTGGACGATGCTAGATTATTGGGTACATACTTCATTTACAATGCTTTGGAGAGGGTTAAGGTGATTCAAGATAGGCTTCGTACAACCCAGTTCAGACAGAAGAGTTATGCGAACCGAAATGTTCATGATGTTGCATTTATGGTTAAAGATCCGGTCTTACTTCGAGTTTCTCCTATGAAGGGCGTCATGAGGTTCGAAAAGAGGGGAAAGCTGAGCCCAAGGTTTATTGGTCCTGTTGAGGTGTTGCAGCAAATTGGGGAGGTTGCTTATGAGCTTGCCGTACCTTCTAGCCTAGCAGGAGTTCATTCGGTATTTCATGTTTTGATGCTCTGGAGGTATCACGACGATCTGTCTTACGTGTTGGATTTCAGCTGAGTCCAGTTGGACAAGGATCTATCTTATATTTAAGAGCCAGTGGATATTTTGGACATGCAGGTTCGAAACCTGAGGTCAAAGAATATTGCATCAGTAAAGGTTCAGTGGCGGGGTCAGCTGGTCTAGGAGGCGACTTGGGAGACCGAGCAGGATATGTGCAACCATTATCCTAATCTTTTCACCACTTTAGGTATGTCTCTATGCTCGTCAGAGGAGGGACAAATGTTTTAAGAGGAGAATGATATAACGACTCGGCCGGTCATTTTGAGAGTTAGAGCCTCGATTTCCTAATAACTTATTCCCCCGTATCTTTCTACTTTTGTGACTTGTCGAGAGGTCTCGTTTTTGTTTTTGAAGTGTTTTGGGACACTTAGTCCCTAAACAAAGGCTTGAGTCTTAGAATTCGGAACGTAGTTGGAACTGTGTGAGGATGACTCCGTAATGGAGTTTTGTCGATTCCGGTAGCCTGTTGGGTGATTTTGGGCTTAGGGGCATGTTCGAATTATGTTTTGGAGGTCCGTAGCTTATTTAGACTTGAAATGGCAAAAGTCGAATTTTGGAGTGTTGGGCCGATAGTGGAATTTTTTATATCGGAGTCCAAATTTGATTTCAGAAGTTAGAGTAGCTCCGTAATGTTGATTATGACTTGTGTGCAAAAGTTGGGTCTAATCGGACGTGGTTTAGGTTGTTTCAAAATCGATTATCGAATTTGGAAATTTCAAGTTCATTAGGTTTGGATTGGAGGATGAGTTATTTTTTAGCATTATTTGGTGTGATTTGAGTGTTCAACTAAGTTCGTATGGTGATTTAGGATTGGTTGATATGTTTGGTTGAGGTCCCTGTAGCCTCGGGTGAGTGTAGGATGCTTAACGGATTGATTTAAGACTTATGCACTTTGCTGAAGCTGTTGCACCTGGTGTTTTTGCACCTGCGCACTTGGGACCGCAGGTGCAGTGCTGCAAAAGCAGCCATGGGGCCGAAAAATTAGATTTGACCTTGTTCAGCTCGGATTACAGGTGCGACAACTTTTACGTAGAAGTGGATGTGCATAAGCGGTAGGGGACCGTATGAGCGGGCGCGCAAGTGCGTCCCTGTGCTCGCAGATGCAGTCCCAACCCATTAAACTTGTCTTCGCACTTGTGATGGAGTTTCTGTATGTGCGGTACCGCAGGTGCGGTTTGACTAGCAGAAAAGGGCAAAATCGAGGTTTGATTCATTTTACCATTTTTGGACTTAGGAGCTCGGGGTTTGGCAATTCCTTGAGGGTTTTTCAGAGAGAGCTTTGGGTTAACGATTCCTAACTTATTTTATTAATCTGTTGTTGTTTTCTTCATTTAATTAAGGAATTTCAGTTAGAAAGTTCAGAAAATGAGGGGAAAGTTCCCCAATCGAATTGATGAGTTTTGAGTGGGATTTAGACATCAGATTGGGATAATTTTGGTATGAGTAAACACGTGAGTGAATGAGTGTTCATAATTTGTGACTTGTCAATTCCGAGATATGGGCCCTAGGAGGCTTTTTTTTTCTTAGCTTTGATTTCGTTAGCTAGATTAGTTTCTCGTAGCTATATTTATGTTATGTAATTGGTTTTGGCTAGATTTGGACCATCTGGAGCCAGATATTTGAGGAAAGAGCATTGTGACTGATTGATTGAGCGTGGTTCGAGGTAAGTGGCTTGACTAACCTTGTGGGGGGAACTCCCGTTATGATTTGGTACCGTTTGACATATGAGCATCGTGTACGTGAGGTGACAAGTGCGTACATGGGCTATTTGGTGAAAAACTTTGTTTTCATTAAGAAAAATATATGTTTACCTTTAAGTGAGCTACACTAGCATATGTAGTTATCCGTTTTAGTTTAGAACATCATGACTTTGTGTCTTATTTACTTACCTGAATCTATGTAGCATGCTTAGTGAATTTCCTACTTCTTTGTTGACTTGGACTTAGTCTAAATCATAGGATTTAGTGTTGTAGTTGAAATTCTATTGTTTGCACTGCTTACTTACCTTGGGACTACGGAACAACATTCCGGGAGATCCCTTAGCACTGTATATTTACTTTGGGACTACGGAACGGTATTCCTAGAGATCCCCTTATACTGCTTATTTATTTGGGACTACAGAACATATTCCGGGAGATCCCTCAGCTGTGTATATTTACTTTGGGACTATGAAACGATATTCAGAAAGATTCCCCTGCACATTTACGTTTGTGACTACGGGACGGTATCCTGTGAGATCTCCTATTGCTATTACTGTATATGAGCTGTTGGTTTTCATTGGGTTTTATTCCTGTTAGATTTCTGTAATTATTTTACTATAATACTTTTCTCTATTTTATCTTTATTATATTTATACCAGTAGGGCTCTGACCTAATATCACCACTACTCGACCGAGGTTAGGCTTAGCACTTACTAGGTACCGTTGTGCTGTACTCATGCCCTTTTCCTGCACATGTTTTTCCGTGTGAAGATCCAAGTACTAGCTATCAGCCTCGAGTCTAGTTGTGTGGTTGCTGCCTCAGGAGACTTCAAGGTACATCTACCGCGTCCGCAGATCTCGGAGTCCCCTTCTATCCCTTGTATTAATTTCCCCTTGTTTTCTTCATTCATGAATGAACAGAATAGTTAAAAACTCTTAGAAGTTTTTGACATCACGACATTTTAGGTTTTGGGAAAGATGAATATTGTATATGCCGAGTGGCACCATTTTTGCTTATTAATTATAACTGTTAGCTATGATCCTTGTGTTTTTATTTCATTTATGCAAAATTATGCTTACCTAGTCGCAGAGACTAGGTGCCGTCACGACAGTTTACAGAGGGAGAAATTGGGTCGCGACATGGATCGGTACGGAGACGTCTGTGCTTATCTTCGGGAGGCTATGGAACAGTTAGGAAAATTCCACTTTAATTTATTCCTTATCGTGTGAGATTATTAACTTCGAAATTCTAAAATTCTATCTTCTATTCTCTTATAGATGGTGAGGACACGTGCTACTGTAGATGACCAGGCTCTCGCGCCCCCTGCTAGAGCTGCCTGAGGCCAGGGCTAGGGTAGAGGCTGAAGAAGTGCACGTGGTGCAACCAGAGCACCCGAGCGAGCTGCTACGGAGGAGCCACCAACAGCTCAAGTCGGAGCATAAGCACCTGATACGCCTACTACTACTACTCCCACTCTTTACGAAACCCATTCACAGTTCATGAGCATGTACAACACTCTAGCTCAGGCAGGGTTAATTACCCTTTATACAGCCACTTCTCAGGCCGAGGGAGGAGCACTGACTCCCTCTGCCCGCAGCAGTTTTAGGTTGATCAGATTCCATAGGTGCCACCTGTAGCAACAACTCAACCAGAGGGTAGGGCAACAGTTTCAGAGGAGAAGCAGCGTAGGTTGTAGAGGTACAAGAAATACGACCCTCCTACAATTACTGGTATACCATCAGAGGATTCTCAGGGATGTCTAGAGGAGTGCCACCACATCCTCTGCACTATAGGCATGGTAGAGTCGAGTAGGGTTTCTTTCACTGCCTTTCAACTTCAAGGAGCAGCCTATCAGTGATGGCGTACTTATGAGTTGGACAGTCCGGCTAAGCCAACTTACCCTACATGGACTCAAATCTCGGACATGTTTTTGAGAGAGTATATCCCTTAGATCCTTAGGGACGCATGACACTTGGAGTTTGAGTAGTTGCGCCATGGTGCTATGATTGTTTTAGAGTACGCAGCCCATTTTCGTGAATTAGCTAGACATACACCAACCTTGGTCTCCACAATTAGAGAGAAGGTTTGCTGGTTTATTGAGGGACTCATTCCCAGCATTAGGACTAGTATGGCCCAAGAGTTAGATATAGATATCTCATATCAGTAGGTAGTGAGTATTGATAGGACAGTAGAGGGCATGCTTGATACAGATAGGGAAGAGAGAGAGGCCAAGAGGTCTTGAGAGACTGGCCATTATTTTGGCACCCGTGCCCCAGCTTAATTTTGTCATGGTAGGGGTTATGCGAGTTTCCCCATTCATTTAGCTCTTCCAACTGCCAGTGGTATTCAAGCTCTTCTTAGACCTTAGGAGCCTTATTATGCACTTCTGGTATCTAGTGTACCTCCTACACGGGGTGCTTTCAGCGATCAGTCTAGCAGAGCTAGCACAAGCCAGCCACTACCTCCACATACTCCCAGAGTTTGTTTTGAGTGCAGAGAAACTTATGATATGATGAGGAATTGCCCCGGACTTAGGAAGGGTGAAGCACCACAGACATCTTAACCATAGCGTGCTCCACAAGGTTCTCAGGTTGTGATTACAACACCAGCTTCCACCCCAACTGCTCAGCCAGCTCGAGGTGGAGGTCGAGGAGCTTAAAGTCGCCCTAGAGGGGGAGGCTAGGGAAGATATTATGCCCTTCCTGGTCGTGCAGAGGCCGTTGCTTTCGATTCTGTCATTACAGGTATTGTTCCAGTTTGTTATAGAGATGCATCAGTTCTATTCTATCCATGCTCCACTTATTCCTATGTGTCCTCTTATTTCTACCGCATTTGGGTGTATCTCGAGATTCTTTGTGTTTCCCTATTTATGTGTCTATTCCCGTGGGAGATTCTCATGTTGTGGACCGTATTTAATGGTCGCGTTTGATTGCTCTTAGTGTTTTTGAGACCAGAGCTGGTTTATTATTGCTTATCATGGTAGATTTTGATGTTATCTTAGGCATGTACTGGTTTTCGCCCCATTATGCTATTCTTGATTGTCATGCCAAGAACGTGACGCTGGCTATGCCAGGTTTACCGCGATTAGAGTGGAAGGGTACCTTATATTACACTCCCAGTGGAGTTTGAGGGCTCAAATAAGTTTGTATTGTGTTTTAGGACTTGTTGGTAAATTTGGTTGAGATCCGGGGGGCCTCGGGTGTGTTTCGAATAATTTTCAGATTCATTTTGGACTTCTGAGAATTGTTGACGTTTTCTAACTTCTGGTGTCATAGCACCTGCATTGAAGTTTGCCGCAGTTGCGGACAAGCATGTGCGGAAGGAAGCTTGCAGATGCAGCCTTGGTCTAGGTAGCCAATAGTCAGAGGTGAGACATAAGGATCGCAGAAGGGGAGCTGCTCCTGCAGAGGGGTGTTCACAGAAGCGGAGGGCGAGCCGGGTGATGAGTTCGCAGAAGCGGACAATTGTCTACAGGCACACACTTGCAGGTGTAGCCATTTGATCACAGAAGTAGACTAAGATATGTTAAAATAGGTCCGCACCTTCGATGGAATTTTTGCAGGTGCAGTGTCGCATGTGCGACTGGGTGTCCATAGGTGCGAGATCACAGGTAATGATTTCCGTAGGTGCGAGATTACATATGGAATTTTCACTTTGGGACTTTAAGAACTCGGATTTAGGCGAGAATTTGGGGGATGTTCATAGGAAGCTCTTGGGTAATGATACTTAAATAATTTATGGTTATATTTCACTAATATATCATTAATTTCATCATTTAATTCAGGTTTTGGGTTAATAATTCGGGAAAAGATGGAAAATTCCTTCAGCCAATTTTTTGGGTTTTGATGATTTTGGTATGGTATTTGAATAATTTTGGTACGAGTGAACTTATGGTTGAGTGGGTCTTTTTATTTTGTGACTTTTACCTGATTCTGAGATGTGGGCTTCGGTCGACTTTTTCTGGGCAAATTGTTAATATCTCTCTGATGTCTTGTTTCATTAATTAGATTAGTTTCTTATAGTTATATTTATGGTATGTAAATTTTTTTTGGCAAGATTTGGGCCATCTGGAGTCGGAAAGTTGTGGAAAACGCATTCTTACTGATCGGTAAGTGGCTTGCCTAACCTTGTGTGGGGGAAATCCCCTTAGGATTTGGTACTGTTGTGTTACTTCTATGATATGTGAGCACTGGGTACGCGAGGTGACGAGTTCCTACACGGGCTAATTGTTATAAAAATCTATTTTTACTGGGTAGTAACCGGTTACATCTTAATTGAGTTATACCAACATGTGTAGTTATCATTTTTAGCCTAATATCACATGTCTACGTGTCTTAAATGCCTATTTCAAATGTGTATAGCATGCTTAGTTGAATTTTTATCGGTTTTAAACTGTAAAGTTCTTGCTGTTAATTGTTGTTTCCATCGGTTTCGAGCCGTGTGTTAACTTTTGGGACTACGAGGCGGTACCTCGAAAGATCCCCCTGCACATTTATTTTGGGACTATGAGGCGATACCTCGAGAGATCTACCTGCATATTTATTTTTGGGACTATTAGGCGGTGTCTCGGGATATCCCCTGGCATATTTATTTTTGGGACTATGAGACGTTATCTCAAGTGATCCCCTGTTGAGCATTTACTTTTGGGACTACGAGACGGTACCTCGGGAGTGCCCATGTTGCTTATCTATATGTTTTGTGTTGTTACTTTCTGTAGAATTCTCCTTGTTAGATTCCTAGTCTTTTCACATTATTATATCTTCTGTCTTACTTATTATATATCAGTAGGGCCCTGACCTTACCTAGTCACTACTCTACCGAGGTTAGGCTTGACACTTACTGGGTACCGTTATGGTATACTCATGATACTCTTCTGCACATGTTTTGTGTGCATATCCATGTACCTCCTACCGGCTGCTGCTTTGGAGACTTCAAGCTATATGTGCCAGCATCCGTAGACCTCAAAGACTTCAAGGTATATATACTAGCATCCGTAAACCTCAGAGTCCCCATATATCTATTTTATGTTGTTCCGCCTTTATTTCTTCTAGTTAATGATGTTAGACAATTCATAAAAAATTAACTTCTTTTGATCCTTTGTTGTGCGAAATTGTTGACTTTGGAATTGTAAACTTCTTTCTTCTATTCTCTCACAGATGGTGATAAAACGTACAACTAGATATGATGACCAAGCACCCACGCTCCCTGATGGAACCGCGAGAGTTTGGGGTCGGGGTAGAGGTCGAGGACGTCCACTTTGTGCATCCAGAGCACCTGCATGAGCTGCTACCGTGGAGCCATCAGTAGCTCTAGTCGGAGCACAGGCACCTGAGACGCCTCATACTGCACCAGCTCTTTAGGAGACCCTTGCACAGTTCCTGAGCACAGTACTCTAGCTCAGACAAGGCTGATTCCACTTGCTCCTGCCACATGCCAGGCCGAGGGATGAGCACTGACTCCCGCCGCCCGTACCCCAGAGCAGCAGGTTTAGGCCGACTAGCTTTTAGAGGTCCTACCAATGTAGCCGGTAACCCTAATTCGGACCAAGGGTAAGGCAACCATTTTTGAGGAGTAACAACTCAGGATTGAGAGGTAAACAAAGTACCATCCTCCTACTTTCAGTGGCTTGGCATCAGAAGATGGCCATGGTTTTCTTGAGGAGTGTCACCGTATCCTCTATACTATGGGTGTTGCAGACTCGAGTGGGGATTCTTTTACTACGTTCCAGATTAGAGGAACTGCCTATTAGTGGTGGCGTGCTTACGAGTTGGGTAGTCCAGCTCAGGCAGCTTCACTTACATGGACTCAGTTCTCGGATATGTTCTTAAGTGAGTATGTTCCCCAGAGTCTCAGATATACATGGCGCGCCAAGTTTGAGCAGTTGAGCCAGGGTGCTATAACTGTGTCAGAGTATGCACTTTGTTTTAGTGATTTGGCTAGACATGCACCAGCTTTAGCTGCTATAGCTCGAGAGAGGGTTCGTTGGTTTATCGAGGGACTCAACCCCAGTATCAGGATTAGCTTGGCCTGAGAGTTGGAGATGGATATCGCATACCAGCAGGTTGTGGTGTTTTCTAGGAGATTGAAGGGTATGCTTGCTCGGGAGAGAGAGGACAAAGAGTCCAAGAGGTCTCGAGTGTCTGGCACTTATAGTGGTTCTTGTGCCCCAGCTATAGTTCATCATGGTATGGGCTATGTGAGTCTCCATGTTCATTCAGCACTTCAAGCCGCTAGTGGTATTCTGGCCACTCCTAGGCCCTAAGAGCCTTATTATGCACCTCTAGTGTCTAGTGCACTTCCTACACGGGGTGCTTTCAGCGGTCAGTCCAGCCAACCTAGCCCGAGCCAATTACATCAGCTACATCCTTCGAGAGATTGTTTTGAGTGTGGTAACACTCTCCAAATGGTGAGGGATTGCCCCAAACATAGGAGAGGTGCAACTCCAAAGACTTCTTTGGAACCACGTGCTCTACCAAGTCCTCAGTCTATGATTACAACAACAACTACCACTCTACCTTCTCAACCAGTTCGAGATGGAGGTCGAGCAGGTAGATATCGCACTAGAAGGGGAGTCCAGGACGGATATTATGCTCTTTCTGCTCGTACAGAGGAAGTTGCTTACGTCTCTATAATTACAGGTATTGTTTCGGTGTGTCATAGAGATTCGTCGGTTTTATTTGATCCAGGCTCCACTTATTCTTTTGTTTCATCTTATTTTGCTCCATATTTGGGCATATCCCGTGATTCTTTGAGTTATCCTATTTATGTGTCTACACTTGTGGGAGATTCTATTATTGTTGAACATGTGTATCGATCTTGTTTGGTTGTTCTGAGTGGACTAGAGTCAATTTATTATTGCTCATTATGGTAGTGTTTGATATTATTTTGGGCATGGACTGGTTGTTGCCCTATTATGCTATTCTTGATTGTCATGCCAGGACCGTGACTTTGGCCATGCCAAGATTACCGCAATTAGAGTGGAGAGATACCTTAGATTATACTTCCAGCAGAGTTATTTCATTTCTTAAATCTTAATGAATGGTTGAGAAGGGGTGTGATGCGTATCTAACTTATGTGAGAGATATCAGTATTGATACCCTTACAGTTGAGTCAGTCCCAATAGTGAGGGATTATACAGAGTATTTCCAGTTGATCTTCCAGGCATGCAGCCCGACAGAGATATCAACTTTGGTATTGATTTGTTGTCGGTCACTCAGCCTATCTATATTTCTCCTTATCGTATGGCTCCACCTAAGTTAAAGGATTTGAAGGAACAATTACAGGAATTAATTGATAAGAGCTTCATTCGGCCTAGTGTGTCACCTTAGGATGCCCTAGTCTTTTTTGTGAAGAAGAAGGATGGTTCTATGCGTATGTGCATTGATTATCGCCAGTCGAAAAATGTTATAGTGAAGAACATGTACCCACTGCCTTGTATTGATGACCTATTTCGTCAGTTACAGAGTTCTAGAGTGTTTTCTAAGATTTACTTACGTTCAGTCTATCATCAATTGAAGATTCGAGAGCCAAAAATCTTGAAGATTTCTTTCCGGACTCGGTATGGTCACTACAAGCTCGTTGTGATGTCATTTGGGCTGACCAATGCCCATACAACATTCATGCATTTGATGCACAGTGTATTCCAATCCTATCTTGACTTTTATATCATTATGTTTGTTGACGACATACTGGTGTACTCCTGTAGTTTGGAGGATCATGAGCAGCACCTAAGAATTGTGCTTTAGAACTTGAGAAAAAAAAGTTAAATGCAAAATTCTCAAAGTGTGAGTTCTGGCTAGATTCAGTGGCATTTTTGAGACACGTAGTGTCGAGTGAGGGGATCAAGGTGGATCTGAAGAAGGTTGAAGCAGTATAGAGTTGGCCCAGACCGTCCTCAGCTACAGAGATCCGGATTTTTCTTGGTTTGGCGGGGTATTATCGTCGATTTGTAAAGGGTTTCGCATCTATTGCAACACCTTTGACCAGGATGACCTAGAAGGGTGCTCCGTTTAGATAGAAAAGGAGTGTGAGGAGAGATTTCAAAATCTCAATACAACTTTCAGTATGAACCCGGTATTGGTATTGCTTGCAAGTTTGGGGTCTTATACTGTATATTGCGATGTGTCGCAGATTGGTCTCGATGCGGTGTTGATGCATGACGGTAGGGTGATTGCCTACGCATCTAGACAACTGAAGGTGCATGAAAAGAACTATCATGTCCATCACCTTGAGTTAGTATTTATTGTTCATGCCTTGAAGATTTGGTGGCACTATTTGTACGGTGTCCCTTGTGAGATGTACATAGATTACCGGAGTCTGCAGCATCTGTTCAAATCGAATGATCTTCACTTGTGACAACGGATGTGGTTAGAGCTACTTAAAGATTATGATATCACTATTCTATACCATCTCGGGAAGGTCAATGTGGTGGCTGATGCCTTGAGTCATAGGGCGGAGAGTTTGGGGAGCTTAGCATATCTACTAGTAGCAGAGAGGCCATTGGCATTGGATGTTTAGTCCTTGGACAACCAATTTGTTAGATTAGATATTTCTAATGAGTCGAGTTTTGGCTTGTGTGGTTTCTCAGTCTTCTCTTTATGATCGTATAAAGGAGCCTCAGTATGATGACCCCCACTTGCTTGTTCTTAAGGACACGGGTTCAGCACAGTGATGCTAAGTAGGTCACTATTGGTAATGATGGTGCATTGGGGATGTAAGGCAGGCTTTACGTATCCAATGTAGATGGTTTGCAAGAGTTGATTCTCTAGGAGGCACACAGTTCGTGCTACTCCATTCATTCGGCTGCCATGAAGATGTTTCAGGATGTGAGGCAACATTATTGGTGGATGAGAATTGTCACGTCCCAAAATCGAGGGACACGACCGGCGCTCAACCGGAGGACCCCAGTGAAGCAGACCTGGAATTTCCTTTCCTATCCCACGCATTAACCCTGATTCCAATATACACTATTCTTTTGAAATAGCAATTTAATACTTAATCATAAACTTACAACTTGAGTTCATTTCTACTTTCTATCATTTCCAACATTTGATACTAAGTACTTGCAAAAATACATACAACATTTACCAACGTGGACCACAATTCCGACTGTACAGTTACTACCCAAAATACTTCTATACACCACCCACATTGTGTCTACGGAGCCTCTATGAATACTAGGAACTCAACCAATACTTGCCGGCGACAAGGCCCCGGCTATACCTTACAATACACAATAAACTCAAAAGAAGGTGGCATGAACCACACATGACCCCAAGAGGAAGTGGGGCTTACCAATGCAACTGATGGGATGGAGAGGAGGCACTACTGTCGATGGGCTGAATTACTTGCTATAGAACAACCTACAATCATAACACGAATGTAGCGCCCCCGGCAAAAAGGACGTCAGTACATTTGAATTGTACTGGTATGTATGAACAAACTTTACCCGAAGTAAGATCAATCACTACATAGATAACAAACAATAATAGAATCAACAATCAAATGCACATGAAAGGTACAATCAAACCAAACAAGTTTACAATCTCTCCTTTTCCCCTTCAACATTTTCACAATCTTTTTCATAATTTCATTTCAATAGTGATTTCGATCACTTTTCCACCCTTATTACCTCGGCCACCCTTATCACCACAACCCACACCTTATTACTTCGTGTTGCGGCGCGCAACCCGATCCCACCAAACAAATCACAATTCACAAACAGCACAACAACAACAATAATAATTCACATAGAACAACAACAATAATTCTCAAAGAGCAACCACAACAATTCACAAGAATTTCTGTAGCCATCAATACCATTTCCATCATATTCAACAACTCATATGCAATTTAAATCACCACAATAATTACCCACAACAAGCCAAATATGTTATTACCACAGTTGTTCCAATTGTATCATTTACGATTTCCTCCCATCATTTGTTTCTCAGCTCTTACCACATAACACGTTCACAATCACATTTGGTTTATTGCCAATTACTTACACCATTATATTGGTAAAACTTAACCAACAACGTTCAAGACATATTAATCCTAAGAATTCATGAAATAGGCCATCTTGCCTTAACACCCGTGAAACAACCAAAACTCACAAATAGTTCACATAAATAACACGTACCAATTTCTCGTACTCCAAACAAGGTGACTTTACAAAGGTTAAACTTAGCCATACATACCTCAAATTCGCCCCTTAATGACACTATAAGGATCCAATACAATTAAGCAACTTCAATCTACAATACAACATTCAATAGGGACAATATTAGTAATAAATTCCATATCTTAAGCCATTTAGGCACCTTGTAGGTATAGATCTTTACGTCTCATAACCATAGTATTAGTTCATCCAACCATCACCACTAACCAACAATTCATTCCACCATCATTCCTAACCAATTTATAACTTCCAACAAAATATGTATATCCATTCGTTCATACTCAACCATCAACCACCTTAATTATCCCATTTCAAAATCTCTACAACCAACACAACCTAGGTTAGGCACTTATGGCTTTCAATCATCATCCCAAGAGTTCTAATGTATATATCATACATAAATAATTCACCATAGAGTAGTTAGAGATGATAGACATACCTCTTGTTGTAAGAATATTGAGAATCCCCACTTGTGGTGTTCTTTATAAATTCAAGTATTTGAATGAAATTCTACGGATTTTCAAGATTAATCCTTGTTAATATATGTGTTTAAGAGTAGTTATCAACTCACAATACTCCAAAAATCTTACCTTGGATCATAGTAATGTAGTTTGGGACGAAATCCCCTCGAGAGAGCAAGCCCTTGCTCCAAAAATGACATGGGAACCCTCTAGACCCGGTCTTGGGGTATTTAAAAGTCTGTTCGTGTGCGACTTCGCGCGCTCTTCGCGCATCGGAGGCAGAATACTTCGAAAAATGCACGACTTCGCGTGCTCTTCGCGCTAGTGACACCTGCCGAGTAAAATGGTCATAACTTTCTGTATACACCTCCAAATGATGAACGGTTTGTTGCGTAGGAAACTAGACTCAAAGGGCTTTAATTTATAGGTTTTGCATCACACAAATCCTTATATAACTGGACATATGATCGTTCAAAGTAAGGTATCGTGCGCACTCATTTACAGATTTCGTCTAATATGCAATTTTTCAACTTGGCTTAGACTTAGGCCTCTCCTTAGACCCCAAATCACTTATAATAAGAATTATAAACTTATTACCATATCCAATTGATATCCATAATATCATAAATCCTCATTTGCACACGAACTAAAATAATTTAGACTACCTTGGCACGACGAAATCTTAAATTACTCGAAAAATATTTCCGGCGCCTTACATTCTCCCCCCCCTTAGGATCATTCGTCCTCGAATGAGGATTGACGTCCGTTCACTAGCCATACTTATGTAACTTCAGCTTGTTCACATCATGAAATATATCAATAGCCACGAATTTGGCTAACTCCATAAATTTCCGAAAATTTCGCCAGAGTTTCCTTTGTAATTAGGCCTATCTACCTGTCAGAGAGCCCCCGAAATATATTTCCAAGACCATTACATAGTTTCTGTTATCCCTACAACTAGTACACAATTCATTCCCTAACAACTCATACATATTCATACACTTTAAACAACTTACAATTAGCTCGTTCTCTTTACACCATAATTTGCACCTAGTTCAATCAAGGTCATTTACTTTCCACACAACTGGTCACTTCAATGAGACCCATACATTCCAATCACTTTAACATGCTAGAAATGCTTCAATTAACCATTACCAATCTACACTATCATTAATCATTTACCTACCACATAAGTTTCATAAAATTTTCATTTACTTCAAGGGTTGCACATTACCCAAATAGAAACAACATTTTCAATTTGACACACATTGGGAAGTTACACCAATAAGGCAATTTCGGGAAACTGGGGTGCCTTTGCACAAATCTGAACAGTACCTCAAATTGCTTGAAGACAATCGTTCGCAACTACTTGACTTGTTCGACTAGATGGGGATATTTCGCTTTCATTTCTTTTTTCGCTTCCCACGTAGCTTTTCTCGACTTGCTGACTTCGCCACAACACTTTAATTGAAGTAATTTCCTTGTTCCTCAATTTTCGGACTTGCCTATCAAGAATAGCAACCAGAATTTCTTCATACGATAACTCTTCATTGACCTCAATAGTCTCAATTGGCACGATGGTGGATGGATCCCCAAATACTTTCTTTAACATAGACACATGGAACACCGGGTGCACTAATGACATCTCAAAGGGCAATTCCAGCCTATAAGCCACCTGTCCTATCCTTGGACTGATTCGATATGGACCGACATACCTTGGGCTCATTTCTTTTTCTTCCCAAATTGCATGACTCCCTTCATGGGAGATACTTTCAAGAAAACCCAATCATCTACTTGGAATTCCAATTCTCTTCAATGCATGTCTGTATAGGATTTCTGACGACTCTGTGCAATTTTCATCCTCTCCTGAATGACTTTAACTTTTTCCATAGCCTGATGCACAAGATGTGGCCCTAACAGTTCTACTTCACCAACCTCGAACCACCCAATCGGAGATCTACATCTCCTTCTATACAATGCCTCAAATGGGGCCATCTGAATACTAGCGTGAAAGGTGTTATTGTAAGCAAACTCGACAAGCGGCAAATGGTCATCCCAACTACCTTTGAAAGCTAGAACATAAGCTCGCAACACATCTTCAAGCATCTGAATAGTCCGCTCTGCCTGACCGTCAGATTGCGGATGGAAAGCCGTATTAAGATTTACTTGAGTACCCAAACCTTGCTGAAATTTCCTCCAAAAGTTTGTTGTGAACTGAGACCCTCGATCCGAGATAGTAGAAACTGGAGTGCCATGAAGTCTGACTACTTCCTTGATGCACAACTGAGCATACTATTCTGCAGTATCGGTGGACTTGACCGGCAAAAAGTGAGTTGAATTTGTGAGTCGATCTACAATTACCCAAATTGAGTCGAACTTGCGTGTAGTGCGCGGTAATCCTACCAAAAAAATCCATAATGATCATTTCCCATTTTCCCATCAAAATTTCTATTACTTGTAACAATCCTCTAGGCCTTTAATGTCTGGCCTTCACTTGCCGACTGTTCGTACATTTTGCCACAAAGTCTGCCACAACATTGGATTTTCCTGGGTGATATAGAATATCGATGTGGTAACCTTTGAGTAACTCCAACTATGTTCTCATCCTCAAATTAAATTCTTTCTGTTTGAAACTATATTGAAGGCTCTTATGGTCCGTGACTATATCAACATGGACCCTATACCAACAATGGTGCCAAATCTTTAATGCAAATACCACTGCTGCAATTTCTAAGAATTTTTTTTTCCTTGATTCTTGAGTTGCCTGGAGGCATAAACTATCACCTTAACACGTTGCATCATTAGTGGAACATCTTTATCATATTCCTCTTACATAAAACCTCCCACATATTGAGTCCTACTATAATTTCCCTGATATGGTTACAATCTCATGTGAATAATTGCTACTAACTCTTCCAAATTCTCAACAAAAGATATCACTAAATGAGTTTTCTCATATGACCTTCTGTCTCAAATGAATAACACCTGTTAACTTGCACACATACCCTGATAACGCCATCCTGCACGACATTGCATAAAAAATAAGGTAACATTGTGCTGCGACTTTTCTTATCCAACCTCTTCTCCCCATATGTGCCTTATAGAATTTAAGAAACCGCACTACTTCCCATGAGAATATTCTCACAATCCCTATTTATGGTTAAACATTACCCAAAACATATATCAACACCCTTTATATGTATATAATTTAGGAAGGGTCACTGGCCCGAGAAGGGCATTCACTGAAACTTAAGATCCTCCTCAATTCTTCAATGACTTTTGGTTTTACTCTTAAATGTAAGACTTAGTCCACCTGATTCTATCCTCGATGTGTAACTTATCTCATTCCCCGTATTATGTCTACCAATAAACTTCCTTGATATTGCGGCTTAGGAGTTACCATGCTAAACATGTCTAGTCCGTAACAAGTGTTCATCCTCTTTCAATCTATT